>OZ005742.1:113299905-113317301 GCA_963930735.1 Dioctria linearis
CGTAGGTAGAATTGGGGCAGGTATTATTGTAAATATAAAACATATAGAGCCTAAACTATTTATGCAAGATGCATATAAATTACTTACGCGTCGTATTAAGAATACGTTAAAACATCAATTTAATATAAAAGTTAGAACAACATTGTGCGGTGAGTTTATTAAGAAAACTGGTAACAAGGAAGTTATAAAAGACATCAAATATTTCCAACCGAGAACTGCTCGCATCAGTGCGGATAATAATTTAGAGGAATGGTATAAAGTAAACATTTTGGATCCAATACATACACAGCTAGAGGAGTTCCAGGAAAAAGATAGTGGCTGGGCACTGCACTCCATAATACATTTGGTAGTACATATTAATAAATTTGAACAGCTCCGAGGATCTTCGTATATACCTCTACCAAAGGAGATTGCTTTAAAGCAAGCTTGCGTTAATGTAAAGAATAATGATGAAGCATGCTTCGCGTGGGCCGTAGCATCAGCGCTCTTCCCTAAAAATGTTCACACCGACAGGACCTCATCATATCCACATTATTCTACTGTACTAAATTTAACTGGAATAACATTTCCCATGACACTTAAGCAAATTACGCAATTTGAAGGACAGAACGATTTATCAGTTAACGTATTCATCTTAGAGAAAGAACGTTCCTTCACCACTGTTCCAGTTAGACTTACAGACCATAAGATGGAGCAGCATGTAAATCTCTTAATGATTCAAGATGACTATGACCAGGCTGATGATCATATGGATGATGATGATGATGACGGTAGATATCATTTCTGCTGGATTAAAGATCTTTCACGCCTTGTATCGAAACAAACTTCTAAATATAATGGTAGAAAGTATATATGTGAGAGATGTTTGCTCTACTTTCGCTATGCTGAAAATTAGCATCACACACTCCTGAATGCGAAAAGCAAAACGACTGCAGAATTATGTTTCCATCAGAAGAAAAGAAATGGTTGGAATATAAGAATTATAACCATAAGAATCGAGTCCCGTTTTGAGTATATGTTGATCTTTAGTCAATATTGAAGCCAATTCAGGGAAACGGTCAAAATACACAGCGAATTCAGGAACATGAAGTTCATAGCATCGGATTCTATTTCCACTGCAACCATGATGCTAAGCTCTCATATTACAGGGCATATCGAGGCAAGGACTGTCAAAAATGGTTTGCATTAGAATTGCAAAAGATTGCATCCATAGCTACACAGGAGAAGCTGAACATTAGGTCAATGCAACCCCTGACTAAAGAGGAACGGCGATCGCATATGGAAAATATTTGCTGCCATATATGTGAAAAAACGTTTGTGGTCGATGAGGAACGAGTTCGGGATAATTGCCTCTTAACAGGAAAATATCGAGAACCAGCGCATAATGCATGCAATCTCATGTATCAAGATTGCTCCATAGTTCCAATCATTTTTCAAAATTTATCCGGATATGATCCTCACTTCATTATTAAGGATATAGCTACATCTTTCCCAGGAAATGTTGATCTCTTACCAATAAACAAGGAAAGATATATCTCGTTCACCAAGCACATGGATGACAGCTACATAAAATTCAGATTTATCGATTCCTTCCGGTTTATTGCTGAATCTTTAGATAAGTTATCATCATTGCTGCCGATGGATAAATTAAACATACAAGATCAGTATGGCAGGGATTGGATGATTACGCCATCAAACTTCTTACACGCGAGGGTGTCTTCCCATATGATTTTATTGATGCCTGGGATAAATTGGATTTCCGGAACTTGCCAACACGCTTCCTTCTACAATAAACTGACTGACAGTGCTATATCTCCTGAGGACTACAATCATGCTGAAGAGGTCTGGCAAAAATTTGAAATACAAACACTTGGTGAATATTCAGATCTATACCTTAAGACTGATGTTCTCCTTTTGGCCGATGCGTTTGAGAACTTTCGAGAAGTGTGCATGAAGACATACAATTCAGATCCAGCACATTATTACACCATGCCAGGCCTAACATGGAATGCTATGCTAAAATACACTAATGTGAAATTAGAGCTGATAACCGACGTAGATATACTGCTTTTCATAGAGAGAGGCATTCGAGGTGGTATAAGTCAATGTTCGAACAGATATAGTAAAGCCAATAACAAATATATGGATGATTTTAAGCCTGAGGAGAAAGAGAAATACTTGATGTATTATGATGTGAATAACCTTTATGGATGGGCCATGTCACAGCATTTACCAACCGGAGGATTCAAATGGGTTGATGTTCCCAATTTTGACGTTTCCGAAATTCCTGATGATTCTCCAACTGGATACATATTCGAAGTCGACTTGGAGTATCCTCAACATATACATGATAAGCATAAGGACTTACCGTTTTGCTCTGAGCATGCAGCACCACCTGGAGCAAAATTAGAAAAGCTTCTGACAACATTACATCCAAAAATTAAATATGTTATACACTACCGAAATTTGAAGCAATGCTTATCACATGGACTCATCCTGAAAAAAGTGCACCGGGTACTTCAATTCGACCAATCAGCTTGGCTTAAACCATATATTGACTTAAATACCACCAAACGGATGCAGGCTACAAGCGATCATGAGAAGGACAGCTATAAGAAGATGAATAATGCAGCTTTTGGTAAGACCATGGAAAATGTACGCAAATATAACGATATCAAACTTTGCATGCAGTGGGAAGGTCGCTATGGTGCAAAAGCTCGGATTGCGGCACCCAACTACCACAGTGCAACGATATTTGATGAGAATTTAGTTGCTGTGGAATTAAGGCGACTCAAAATCTTATTCAATAAGCCGCTCTATATAGGAATGGCAGTTATGGAAATTTCGAAAATATGCCTCTACGATTTTCACTACAGTTTTATGCAGCGTGAGTATGGAGATAAATGTAAAGTCATGTATACTGATACAGATTCTCTAATATATGAACTTGAAGAGACAAATGCATATGAGTTTATGGTTGAAAATATAAACAAATTTGATACAAGTGATTACCCAGAAGATAATGAATTCAATTTACCGTTCATGAATAAAAAGATTCCTGGGCTAATGAAGGATGAGCTGAATGGGAAAATCATGAGCGAATTTGTAGGCTTGCGCTCAAAAATGTACAGTCTGCGTATAAACGCTGGTAAAACTGTAAAAAAAGCGAAAGGAGTAAAGGCTAATGTAGTCCAGAGGCATATCAATTTCGAAGACTACGTCGAATGCTTAAATAACAAGCGAATATTAACTGCTAATCAGAGCTCCATACGATCCAATAACCATAGCGTGTACACTGTCAGTCAAAAGAAGATCGCATTGAGTCCTCATGATAATAAGCGACATATTATGAGCGGAACGACGGATACTCTACCATGGGGGCATTACTCCATTGCATCAGATCCACAATTGGCAACCGCACACAGTATCTAAGTCTAGTGTAAATAATAAATGTATTATAGTTTTATTTATTAAAGTAATTTGCATTACAACTACATGTATAAAGTCTTATACATATTTTAAATTATTAAAAGTTTCTTCAAGATATTATAAAACATCTTTGTTATTAATCCAAGAATTGTGTTTTGATGAAAGTCCGAGCCATTTAACGTAAGCTTTATCTCCACTCTTCTTTAAGATTTTCTCTACGAGATATAGGTTTGATTGTTTAACTTTTAGCAGCTCCAATTCATAAAAGCCTCCTGTGATTGGATTTCCTTGATAATCTTCCAGCCGATATGTGATGGGGTTTGTGTTTTGAACTTTAATAATTTTAAAAATCTCAGCTGTCCAGTTTGGTGTATAGCCTTTCTCTAATATATGCTTGTATTTGCTGATGCGTACAAGATCTCCAACTTTATACTTTGCAGGAACAACAATCTTTATATGACTGTATACAGTTGAAAGCAGTTGTTTCTCATTGGAGGTGTTGATATCACGTGGTCTCAATTTCGTAGTTCGATGTATTCTTGAGTTGTATTCAGTGAGCAGTTTCTTTACCATACCAATCCACTGATAAGTTCCATTAAAGCTGAATTCCTTCCACATCATATCCTTTAGAGTTCGGTTAAATCGTTCCACTATTGATGCTTTGAGGAAACTCTACGTAGAGTAATGATTAATTGCATGCTTCAGCATTAGATTTTTAAAGAGGCTATTGTAGAATTCCTTTCCATCATCAGTCTGCAGGTTTTTAGGTATTCGTCCCTCGCTTAATATAGACTGCATGGCATCTCTTACTTCTACACCAGTTTTTCTTTTAATTGGAATTGCCCATGCGTATTTGGAGAAGGTATCAATTACTGTCAGCAGATAGCGGTAACCCTTGTTCACATACTTGTAGGGATCCATTTCAACCAAGTCTGCCTGCCACAAGTCATCTAGTCCTTTGATAATCACACGACGTCGTTTAAAATTTTTTCTCGCTGGTTTATGCAGCTCATTTACCACTTGTCTCTTACTCATCGTAATTATAAATGAAACAGATTTCTCAAGAGTTTTTACTCATATACACCATCTTTTGGTGTCAAGTCTTTCTTATTTATTACTGAAGTAAACAGATAGTTTTCAATCTTCGCGATTTCATCGTTGATATATAGCGTTAAATTAGTCACCTCTATATTAATAGTTGTTTTTATTTCTTCAACACTTATTTTAATTTTCTTGTCAACATAGTCTTTGGTAGTAGCATTATCATTTTCAAAGGGTTCACCAAGTCGTTTTATACACTTTGAGTTTAGATCGTAGTCTCTGTTTATCGTTAAATTAAATCCAATACCCCGCTCTCCTTGTTCACCAGCTGGACCCTGAGCTCCTCGTTTACCATCTGGTCCTTGAATTCCTTGTTTACCGGCTGGTCCCTGAGCTCCTGTTGGTCCACGTTCACTTGCTTTCCCAAAATATCCTCGCTTAGAGAAACGTCCAAACTTTTCAACGCTCATCTGTAGATTGTGATGAAGTATGGTAATGAAGTAGTATTTAAACTATAATATCCGCTTCTCGCAACTCCTCCAGGATAGATACAATTTCATTGTTGTGACTGGTGTTTCTAGCCTGCTTTCATGCCATTAGAAGACGCAGTCTATCCACTAATTCATTTGGATCATCCCAGTAAATGTGATCAATGTTTTCTTTAGGCAGACGCATTAGTCCCATGCCTTTATGCTGTATAAGTTTACTGATTATAGCTTTATACTTAGCCGCTCTAGTACCCTTTATTTGCCCATCTTCAGCATATCACGTTTATATGCATTGGTATCTCGCAAAATAGATCCATAATTAGTTAAATCCTCTTTATTATATAGACTTTTTACAGGATCTTTCATAAATAGCAGCTCACATAACCCCAAAGTTGTTTTATAGCTCTTCCCCTTGATTAGAATATTTCCTACATCATCAAAATCAAAAGTTGAATTACCGATTCTCCACGCGTTGTCATCATAGTAAACTCCATAGGTTGGATCAATTTTAGGGCTATTATCAGTGAATAGCTTTAAATAGTTTGAAACTATGTATCCAGACGTATCGGGGGAGGTGACAGGAGACCTTCCTGTCAATGTTCTTGAATGTTTCGGTGTTGCGAATTCTTCTTCAGATGTTAAGGAATAATCTCCATAATTTATAGGTGTGCTACTAGCCTCCATTTTCACATATTTTCGTTTTGGAGGGGTAAAAGGTTCTACAATGTCATTGGCTTCTTCTTTTTCTTCTTCTTCTTCTTTTTCTTCTTCTTCTTCTTCTTCTTCTTCTTCTTCTTCTTCTTCTTCTTCTTTTGTGTCTTTTGTCTCAAACTTGGCTATATCCGCTAAATTAGCATTGTCACGTATTAAGTGCTTTGGTATATGCGTATATGTTTGACAGAGATAGAAGCTGTCTATATCTTCGTGGCGACCCATGCAAAAATAGGATCGCACATTACCTTGCTTTTCACATGCTACATCATCGAAAATAAACACTGAATGTGATTTGGCTTCCTCTGGAGGTAGAACGTCGCAGTTGTTTGAGAATGTATAATACCCCAATCCTGATATGGGGGTCATCCCTCGCTTCAAGTATTCATTCTTTGGTTGATGCAAAGATTTTGAATATACGTAAATATTTTCATATCTCAGACCATTGGGATGTTCCAGCAAACTTATCATAACATTAGTTTTTCCACAACTCGATGGTCCAACAATGATGCTCTTTATACTATTAGGCAATAGGGGCCCATGCTTCTTTTTCACCTTCATAACAGCTACATCAGCATTTCGAACAGGAAAAGCTTGTTGTTGTTTAATGAACCGCATATTGAAGACTAACGGGATTCCTATAAGTATACCTGTTTATATTACATTTCAACAGTATCATCGGAACCTTATAAGATGTCGGATCACAAATCGAAACGCTCCAGAAAATGTTTGAAAGGGGGCAGAGGACTATTAAATTCAGTCATCAACAAATTACCTGTAGAATTACATCTACCAGGATACCAGTACTGTGGACCAGGAACAAAGTTACAACAAAGATTGGCGAGAGGAGATCCGGGCATTAATCCACTGGTTGCAGCCTGCAAGGAACACGATGTAGCATACTCGCGACATAAAGATACAAGTGATCGACATATAGCTGATAAAATATTAGCTGAAAAAGCCTGGCAGCGTGCAAAATCTACGGATGCAAATTTGAGTGAACGTGCCAACGCCTGGCTTATTACAAACGCAATGGAGGCTAAAATTGAGCTAGGTATGGATCTTAAGGCTAAAAATAAACGCCAACCCACATTCCGAGAAGCAGTACGAAATGCACGTAAGATTTTAAGAATCAAAAAACCAAAAGACTTGATGGAAGCTACAAAAATAGCTCTTAGTGCAGGTAAAAATATTGTTAAAAGAAAGAAGAAATCAATTAAAACTCCACGAGTGATACATGTACCAAAGGTTGTTGGGGCACTTCCATTCCTCATCCCGTTGTTTGCTGGGCTTTCAGCATTGGGAGCACTATCGGGAGGTGCAGCAGGCATAGCTAAAGCAGTAAATGATACCAGTGCGGCAAAGGCAAAATTGGAAGAAAGCAAACGTCATAATCAAGCAATGGAAACTATAGCGGTTGGTAATGATGGAAACGGGCTGTTCTTGAAGCCGTATAGAAAAGGACTTGAACTCTATCTACAACCTCAACCAAAAAACTATTAAAGACGCTACCCAAACGACCGCTAAACGAGTTGGATCTTCGCAAATATACCACACACTTGCCACACTTCAGAGGAGTATTTATGCGTGATAATCTTCCTAAAAAGCCATGGAAGCGAGAAAGCGGTATTGTTAACTTGGACATCTCAACTGGAGCAGGTACACACTGGGTAGCGTACTACAAGAAAGGTGATAACATCGAATACTTTCATAGCTTTGGCAATCTCCAACCACCACGGGAACTCATAAACTACTTGGGTAGTAATATTACGTACAACTACAGTTCTTATCAGAATTATGATGCAGTAATTTGCGGTCACTTATTTTAGAGTTTTTATATAATTGTTATAGCCTTTAATTATTATCTATAAATAAATGTATATATATTGAAATTGTGACAGTTCATTATCAACCACCATATCATTAACACTTACTCTCACGGGAAATTCATCTCTACTCAGTGCTGAGTACTTTCCTCCGCTGGAGCTAGCAACAGATTATGTTTGTGGATTAATTGATTTTCAAACATACAACTCTATACCAAATATTGATGTGAGCAATAATCTGGTTCATGTAGGGAATGAGGTTGTTGAGATACCTGTTGGATCCTATGAGATTGATGATATAGCAAAATATGTACAAGGATACTTGGATAAAGAAGGGAGAAGGATAAAGGTTACAATAAAGGCTAACAATAATATATTGAAGAGTGAAATTAAGGCAACTGAAGAAATACATTTTGAAAAACAGAGATCCATAGCTCCTCTGCTAGGATGCAGTAAAAGAAACTTATCTGCTAATATAGTGCATACATCAGAGTTGCCAGTCAACATCATTAAAGTAAATACTATACGCATCGAATGTAATATTATATCAGGATCATTCTTCAAAAACACACAAGTACACACTCTCCACGAGTTTTCCCCGAACGTTGGGCCTGGGTATAAAATAGTGGAGGTACCCAAAAATGTAATCTATTTGCCTGTGAACACCAAACGTATAAGTTCTCTAACATTGAAGCTCCTTGACCAAGACGGTGACTTAATCAACTTCAGAGGAGAGACTATAACCATCAGATTACATTTGAAGCCACAGCATGTTGATATACAATAATGATAAATACGAGTTCGGAGCAGACAAGATCATTAGTCAGCGGACAACCTTGAAGCGATCAAGACCTACATTAACACCTGCAACTAAAGCATATTTACAATCGATAGGCTTAACGCTGAAACAATGAATAAAGGAATACTAGATATTGCACCAGACGCTCGCTTTGATAACAGTGTTACTAAATTTGAACATCACTCGTATTCACCATATCTAACATCATTTAAAAACAGCGATGAAATCCGTATCTCTGTACAACATCAGGACTTGAATCTTCTACCCAGCAGAAGTATTCTTTACATTGAGGGATCTCTAACAAAGCTGGATGGAACCGTTTCAGCAACTGCAAAATTAACTAACAACGCTCTACCATTTCTTTTTGAGGAAATACGCTATGAATTGAATGCAGTGGAAATCGATCGTACAAGAAATCTTGGGATTGCGACAACATTAAAAAACTACGTATCGCTAAATGCAAATGTAAGCAGGATACTACTCAACGGCAGCTGGTCACCAGATTCATCCGTTATACCAGCCAATGGACTGTTTAACTACTGTGTACCTCTGAAATATTTATTGGGATTCGCTGAAGATTACAAGAAAATTCTGATAAATTCCAAACATGAACTCATATTGATCCGGAGCAGGACAGACGATAATGCCATTATATCACCAACTGATGTAGTGAAAATTGAAATTACCAAACTTCAATGGAGCATTCCGCATGTTACAGTATCCGATGATGAAAAGCTGCAACTATTTAAAATTATCGGGAGAGGTCTCCCGATACAAATACCATTCCGCAGCTGGGACATATATGAGTATCCAGTACTACCGGAATCCACGCATCAAACCTGGTCAGTTAAGACTTCCACTCAACTGGAGAAACCTCGATTTATCATCTTAGCATTACAAACGGATCGAAGGAACGATAAAACCAAAGATGCAAGCAAGTTTGATCACTGCCAACTCACCGATGTTACAGTTCATTTGAACTCAGAATCATATCCCTATGATGATTTGAATTTGAAATTTGATTTGAATAGATATGCATTGCTGCATGAGATGTATATAAAGTTTACACAATCATACTATGGTCATCAGTATCAGCCGTTCCTCACATGGGAGAAGTTCAAAACCGATGCTCCGATCGCTGTCATTGATTGCTCACATCAAAATGAAACAATAAAAACTGGACCTGTTGACATAAGGCTAGAATTCAAGACATCTGAAAATATACCGGCTAATACAACAGCATATTGTCTGCTTCTACACGATCGAATAGTGGAATACAGTCCGCCGACAAGTGAAATTAGAAAGATAAATTAAAAAGATGGTTGTCATCGTCACTAAAGAACTGGAAATTTTAAACAATGAAAACCAGATGCAGCACTTTATATTTCAACCACCGTTCAGATACAAAGATTTGACTTCAGCAAAAAAGAGACAAGTAAAATGGCTTCAACACAATTTTCATGGATTCCGCTGGGATGATGGCGTAGACTATAGTTGAACCACTGCTTCGAAACAAAACCGTATATGTAAAGGGAGCTGAAAAAGTTCATTGGGTGCAGAAGATAGTTGGAGAGGGTGAAATCATTATTAACGTTGAAGATGAATACAACTGTGGAAAACTAATAGAGATCAACACAAATGCGCCATCTTGCCAAGTTCATATTGGACAATGTGCTATAAGAAATTTTATTGGAAATAAAAACAAATTTTTGTGAAAAGAAACTTTAAAATAAAAAACAATTTTTCATACAACTAATGACTTTTCAATACATACTCCTAGATACAAAAACCATTGTTTACTTTACTTGACGGTATCAAATTACCAGCCACCTGTCCACCGAGGCTTTAATTTCCACTACTTCTTACAAGCAGCCGTGATCTATTTTTAGATATCATGATCACTCTTGGCTTTTTAATCCGCAGTTGTTTTTTTCAGCAATAGTATGACGTTGTGTGTGTTTGTGTATATATATATATATATATATATATGTGTGTGTGTGTGTGTGTGTGTGTGTGTGTGTGTGTGTGTGTGTGTGTGTGTGTGTGTGTGTGTGTGTGTGTGTGTGTGTGTGTGTGTGTGTGTGTGTGTGTGTGTGTGTGTGTGTGTGTGTGTGTGTGTGTGTGTGTGTGTGTGTGTGTGTGTGTGTGTGTGTGTGTGTGTGTGTGTGTGTGTGTGTGTGTGTGTGTGTGTGTGTGTGTGTGTGTGTGTGTGTGTGTGTGTGTGTGTGTGTGTGTGTGTGTGTGTGTGTGTGTGCGCGTGTGTGTGTGCGCGTGCGTGTGCGTGTGTGTGTGTGTGTGTGTGTGTGTGTGTGTGTGTGTGTGTGTGTGTGTGTGTGTGTGTGTGTGTGTGTGTGTGTGTGTGTGTGTGTGTGTGTGTGTGTGTGTGTGTGTGTGTGTGTGTGTGTGTGTGTGTGTGTGTGTGTGTGTGTGTGTGTGTGTGTGTGTGTGTGTGTGTGTGTGTGTGTGTGTGTGTGTGTGTGTGTGTGTGTGTGTGTGTGTGTGTGTGTGTGTGTGTGTTGGCTTAATTCGTGTACAAAATATGTACAAAATGCTGCAAAATGTAGCAAGCTTAAGGGCTGTAAGTGGCCTCAGAAACCCCCGGTAGCCCAGAACCCCAATAGCCCAGACCCCCATTAGTTCAGAACTCTCATATTTCAACACAAAAGTGGCCCCACAACCCCCCAAAAAAAGTTGGAAAAAGTGGAACCGTTTTTCCATACAAAAAATGGTCTGGTGCTCTTATAGTTTAACTACTTCGTTTCCACTTCTTTCTCTTTCCCACTTATTATGGGAACTAATTTTACCTTTTTTCGCGAATATTTGTTTACCTGGTAACTTTCGCGGGTTTTAAGTATTACCAACAGGTAGCGCGCCGCCAACTTCATAAAATCAGCTTTTCACCGTGTCAAGTTGACAGTCGCGAACGCGATAAATTTATGTGAAAGTGCGGTGTCGTTTTGTGTGTTTTTTAAGGCAATTCATGGATTAATTATCCAGGTAAGTGTCTTTTATCACTATTTAAGTGTTTATTATTAATTGTGTATAAGCTACAGCATGAATAATTTGCAGGAAATATGTAAATTCTGATAATTATTCATGTTGGAAAGGTGAATTTTGAAATGTCAACAATGGCATAAATTGTTGCAGTGCATTAATTATAATGTATGTGCTTGTTGCAATTCTTTATGTTTTGCATATTTAAACATATATGCATGTTTTGCAAATGTTTATTATGCAGAGCATATGAATTTTGCACAGAAATTGCACAAATTGAATTTTGCATGTTTTTGTTGTTGTACTATTTAATTTGCTTATTTCAATAGTTTTTTATATGCTACTTTGTTATATCAGTTGCTTTAAACTAATATCTGTTTATACTTTTTCATTTCAGATGCGTTCCTGTGGTGGTGGATGTACCTGCAGCTGTAACTGGAGGAATCAGGAGAATCTAAGGAAGTAAGAAATACTTAATAGATTTCTTCTAATGTTTTTTATTATTTATTTCAGGTGTGTTCAACATACTCCCCCCCCCCCCCCCCCGTTGAACAGTTTGTTCAACCTACGATTGCTTTAGTCGACGTATACCCCTTTTGTGATAATGATGAAAGATCATTGTCCCATTCTTTAACACTCGTAGTCGAACCTGATATTTATCTGGGAGATTAATGGTTTTCTCCCTGTTTCATCGCCAGTGTATTGCCTTGACATCGATGCGCTGTAGCACATATCGTGGCAAGTATATGTCCATGCCTTCTCGAGTGACGAAGCGTTGAAATCAGTTAGCGGCTCTCATTTCAAACTCATTTACGTTTTGGGTTTGAAGCAGACTTGTTAAGGCCGAGATCCTACCGCCATTAACAACTACTGTTTGCTCCGGATGCGGATCAGTGAATGGAAAATGAACCAATGAACGTTGGTTCTGCTGCAATTGCAGCTCTTGTTGCTGGAGGATTCCTGCTCCTGCCTGCCGTAGGTTGATAGGTCGATTCCTGACAGGTTGCCGCTGTCTCCCTGCTTCCGCTTGCAGTGGGCTGGTAGGTTGCTTCCTGACGAGTTGCTGGTGGATTTCTGCTTCTTGATGGCATCAATTCGTGGGCCAACTCTTGCCGAGGGCATTCCAAATACATCGCAGCCAGGGTCGCGTAGCATCCTGAGTTCAGGACTTCCTGGAGGGCTAAATTGGATGTCCTCTAAAATATAGAGCGTATCCTCTTGCTCATATGTGGATGACATCTGAAATAGTAACTTGTTAGTATAGTGTAACAAAATGATGATGACCCTCAGCCAACAATGTGACACTTCTGGACAGACACATGATGTTGAGCACAGCTAAAATAAAATAAAAAAAAACATTAAAAACAAATATGTTAAATATTTCATACTTCCCTCAATTTCTTCCTGATTCCTCCAGTCACCTCTTCAGGTACATCGTCCAGGTCTGGAACGTGTCTGAAAATAAAATTATATATATAGATTAGTTTGGAACAACTAATTAAACAAAGTAGTATACAAAAAACTACATGAATAAGCAAATTACATGCAAAACTGCCAAGAAACCAATTTCTTGGCAGTACAACAACAATTGCATGCAAATGTAAATATTGCCAATTCTTGCAAAATTCATATTCTCTGCATAATAAACATTTGCAAATTATGCAAATATGTTTACATATGCAAATTACATGAATTTGCATTAGGCACAAAGCGTATAATTAACAAAAATCAACAATTTACCTCATTGTTGACATGTCACAAATCAGTTTCCAGCATGAATAATTTGTAAGAATTTACATATTTCCTGCAAATTGTTTATGCTGGAACTGACACATAATTAAAACTAAACACTTAAATAGTGATAAAAAACACTTACCTGGACAATTAATCCACAATTTGCCGTGAAAAACACGAAAAACAACACGACACTTTCGAACTAAAACACCGCGATCGCTACTGTCAACTTGACACGGTGAAAAGCTGATTATACGAAGTTGGCTACGCGCTACATGTTGGTAATGCTTAAAAACCGCGAAAGTTACCAGGTAAATAAATATTCGCGAAAAAACGTAAAATTAATTCCCATAATAAGTGGGAAAGAGAAAGATGCGAAAACGAGATGCAAGAAAAATAAGAAATATTTGCGTTCCACAGTGGAAATTGTCATAATATGGCAGGGAGCCGCCATCTTGGTAAATTTCAGAAAAATTAAAATATTTAATAAAATAAATTACGAAAATTCATGGATAATTTTAAATAAATTAGTTGAAGGAAATTGGCACATTTTGACATAAGTATACAAGTCAAGCAAAGTCGAAAAATATGCTTAATTTGCATTTTTCGTGTGGAACGTATGTCAAAATGGCCGCTTAGAACCTATAAAAAGGGGGCAATTCCTAAGATCGTTCTCAGTTTTTCGACAGCGATCACCAGTGCAATTTCAACCAAGTTTTTCTCAGTTCATCAAATTGATCTTACATGCAATTTATAGCATCAGATCAAATAACAAATATTTTTTCATTTTTCAGCAGTTAAGCATAAAATAAAAAGTGCCATATTGGAGGTACAATATTTTACATGTTTAAAATTTGTGTGCAGTTGGTGTTGGCAAAGAACAGGAAGTTTTGGGTTCTTTTTGTTCTAAAGATAAGTATTGTGTTAAGTTAGTGCGTAGATTTAGTAAGTTTCTTGCATAAAAATTAAATATATGCCAGCTTTCGGCATTTTAGTGATACATGCAATGAAACAAATTAGTTAAGTAGTTAAGTTAAAATAAGCGCAAAGTGAATTAAAAAATAAGTGTATAACGCGTAAAAACAAGAAAAGGCTACAAATTGTATTTAGTTGAATATATGCCAAAATAAGGCATAATAACTACACATGCAATCGAGCCATTAATGAACCAATTAAATTAGTGAATTTATAAATTTGAGTGTTTCGCATTAGAGTTATTCAATAAATACAGCATTAAACATAAGCACACATATCTTTTTTTCATACCGCTACACTGTCCACCTAAATGCCGTAACCTAGCTGTAGTTATCGATTGCAGCTACATTACAAAACACATGACGACACTAATAACAGGCAGTTAGTCTTATGCTAGTAGTAGAGGACTAATTTTAGCGATTGGTCGTAAGAAACTACCATTTCGCGTTTTGACTCGTACTACCCGCACTAGCTCATCGGCACCTGGATGTATTTGCTCTGTTATACCCATTGCCCAGCTAGTGGGTGGCATGTTTTCGCTTTTAACAAGGACAACATCTCCAACATGCATGTTCGGTTGCCTTGTGTACCATTTGGGTCTGTTCTGCAATTGGTTAAGGTAGTCCTTTGACCACTTATCCCAAAATTGTTTATTCAATTGTTGAATGTATTGCCATCTTTTGGACAATACTAAAGGTTCATTTGTATAATCAGGTTCCGGAATCGCATTTAGTGCTTGGCCAATTAAGATATGTCCAGGTGTAAGGATAAATAAATCCGCTGGATCATTTCTAACATAGCATAGTGGCCTAGAGTTTAAACACGCTTCGACCAGAGCTAATAGGGGTGCATACTCTTCAAACGTACATTTGGAGTATTGTAGTGTTCTTCGAAGATGATATTTTACTGACTTTACTCCTGCTTCCCAGATTCCTCCGAAATGCGGAGAGGCTGGAGGGTTAAAGTGCCAGTTGATTTGCTTGGAGGACAAATATTTTGCTGCTTCTGGTGTTGAGGCATGAACGGCTTGTCGTAAATCCTTTTCCAGAAGTGATTTTCCACCAATGAAGTTGGTGCCACAATCTGAATATATGTCAGTGCACAATCCTCTTCTAGCTCTTTAATGCTGAGAGAAATGCTTCAGATGTGAGATCTGACACCAATTCTAAATGTACAGCTTTTGTGGCCATACAAACAAAGATACAGAAATTTGCCTTTTGTAACTTGGCGTTGCGTAACTTTGAGTTTCTTATCGTTACAGGTCCGGCATAATCAATTCCCACTTTAGTAAATGGCTTCGTTTCATTTACTCGCGGGTTTGGTGAATTTCCCATCAACTGGCTTCTAGTCGTAGTGTGATATTTGAAACATGTAATGCACTTATGTAATCGACTGGTAATGCAACGTCTAGCATCTAATATCCAGAATCGATTTCGACTAGTGCTGAGAACCAATGAGGGACCGCCATGTAGAGTTTCTACATGTAATTTGTCGATTAATATTATTGTGACATAATGATCACGTGGTAAGATGACTTGGTGTTTCCTATTGTATGAAATTGAGGCATTATCGAGTCTACTACCCACACGTAAGAAGCCATTGTCGACCATAAAAGGATTAAGTTTAATCAACTTGCTATTCTGTGACAACGGATTCTTGTTCAATATAATTTTGTACTCATATGCGAACGTAGTTTGTTGCACCAGTTTAAATATTGTTAGTTCTGCCTGGCTCCATTCGAGCGAATCGATATACTGTGAGCATTTATTATGAGGATGCCGACAATTGTGTATGAATCGTTGCATCATAGCTACTATACGAACGAGGCGAGTATATGATGAATATCGTAGAAGGAACTGGTTATCTACTTTTGCTAAAAGACTTATCGCAATAGGTTCTTTAGCCTCTAGATTGGTTTGTTCCGAAATATCCTTAAATTTTGGCCATGCATCTTGTTCCGCCGATAGCCATGATGAACCGTGCCACCATAGCTGATTATTTATTAAATCCGCAGCAGGCACTCCTCTTGAGGCCACATCCGCCGGATTATGATTCGTTGACACATGACGCCACTGCTCAAAGCGTACGATATCCTGAATCTCTACTACACGATTTGCAACGTACATTTTCCATCGTGAGGGATGTTCCTTTATCCATTGCAGGACAATTGTGGAGTCTGTCGAAGCAAAAACTGGAACCTGTTGTAAGCGCATGTCCTTCATTGTAGCTTGAAGCAGTCTTGCTAATAATAGAGTTCCATTTAGCTCCAAACGTGGTATGGTTGTTGGCTTTATAGGAGCTACCCTCGTTTTGGCAGTAAGCAAAGTAGTTGTAAACATGCCATTCTCATCTCGTACACGTAGATAGACTACTGCAGCGAATGCCTTTGTTGATGCATCGCAGAAGCCATGTATTTGGATATGTGCATTTGATGAGTAGTTAATCCATCTAGGAATTTGTAAGTTGTCGATAGACTTCAAATTATTTTTGAAACTATCCCATTGATGTTCAATAGCTTCGGAAAACTTATTGTCCCATGAGCATCCCGTAACCCATAATGATTGCATAAGCTTCTTTGCTGTAATTACAACTGGTGCTAACCAACCCAAAGGATCGTACAGTGATGCAATATCTGGCAAAATGGTTCGTTTGGTTACCTCGGGATGCGTTTTCCAAGGTTTGGTCAAGAACGAAAATTTATCGGATGTAGGATGCCAACGAATTCCTAACGTTTTTACAGATTCCGTGTCCGAAATCATTAACGTATCCTTGAATTCGCCCTGCTCTGGGGGAAGATGTTTCAACAAGTACGAATTGTTACTTGTCCATTTCCTCAGATTGAATCCCCCTGCTTTCAACATGGTAATTAGTTCATCTAATAGATCCTTAGCATCTTCTATGCTCTCAGCTCCAGTGAGTAGGTCGTCCACATAGAATTCTGTGCCTGTGACCTTTGAAGCTAGAGGCCATCTTTGTTGTTCATCACATGCTAGTTGTTGAAGCGTCTGAATGGCTAAGTATGGTGCAGAAGACGTTCCAAAGGTCACTGTATTCAGCTGAAAATCTTGGATCTCCTTGGTTTTAGGATGTCTCCAAATGATTCGCTGAAAGGTACGATGATCCGGATGCATGGTTATCATACGGTACACCTTTTCAATATCCGCGTTCATAGCAATCTTGTATTTACGCCAGTTGAGCAACGTGGCGAATAATTTAGGTTGTAAAACTGGTCCCTTTAATAGGAACTTATTGAGTGAGTTGCCATTTGACGTTTTCGCTGAAGGGTCAAATACTACTCTCACCTTTGTTGTCGTGCTTTCTTTGACAACTGCATGGTGAGGTATGTAGTAGTGTGGCTCGTTGTTGTTGGGTGGAGGTATTTCCTCCATGTGACCCAAC
>OZ005742.1:113317501-113545057 GCA_963930735.1 Dioctria linearis
AGGAACTCTCTTTGACACAACTGATACTTCTTCGGTGACATTTTTAAGTTTGCTAATCTTAATCGGGCAAGGCGGAGATTTTCTACCATTTGTTCGAATGTGGAGAAATGTACGATAACATCGTCCAAATATACTAAGCACGCCTCAGGTGGAGGACGATTTCCATGAGCCTCTGAAAGGTTGCAGGTGCATTAGTTAGTCCAAATGGCATAACTGAAAACTCCCACAATATTACCTGTACGAACGCGGTCTTTTCGCGGTCTTCTTTTTCCACTTCTACTAGCCAGTAGCCCGACTGTATGTCTAGTGTCGAAAACCAAGTAGAGCCAGCGAGGCCATCAAGAGTCAGATCAATACGCGGGAGCGGATATGAATCCTTCTTGGTGACTTCGTTTAGCCGCCTGTAGTCGACGCAAAATCTAGTCGAGCCATCCCTTTTCTTCACCAGCACGACTGCAGAAGTCCAAGGGTTACTAGATGGATTGATAACGCCAAGCGTTTTCATCTCGTGTACTAGATTTTCTGCTTCCTGACGTTTGGCTAGTGGAAGCCGCCTTGGAGGCTGTTTAATCTGTGTGTTGCTGCCTAATTCGATCTGATGCCGCATTATTGTGGTTCAACCGCGGTCGTTTTTTGTTCGCGCAAAGGCATCTTGATCTTCCATGAGTAGCTTTTCCAGTATTATTTTCTGTTGGTTATCACAGTTGTGGGTTCCAGCAATGGGTATAATTCCGGTGGTATACTGTCGAAGTTATGTGCCACTTTCTCTGATGAACTGACAATGTCTGGAGTCACTTCAACATCTGCTAGAGAGGTGTTAGCTTTGATTTTATATATTTTTTATATTAGTCACCCGCGCTAATATACTTCCACTATTTGAATGGCAGATCGCTGGATCCATCCAAAGAGAAGGTGGAACACTCCTTGGAGATAGCATAACAGATCTTCGCTCTCCCACTAACGGATTGAAGAGAGTTACGAAACAGGACGACTCAGCTGGTTTTGTGCAGTTCTGTATTGTTCTAACAAAAATGTCGCTATCTTCCACTACTATTTGGACGACCTCATGGGCGATCTGAATAAAGCGTTTCTCCAGATTAATTGAACAGCGGTGCCCCGCGAGAAAGTCCATTCCGATAATCCAGTCGGCAAAGCCTTCTGCGATATAGAAGGTATGTCTCGTGGTAAAGTTTTGAATAGCTACGCTCAGCTGAATGACTCCGTCTACCATGCTGATTCCTCCCGTGACATTTCCGATCCGCGTGAATGATGGGCTCAGGCTAGAATGACATTGAAAGCGGTTCAGTATTTTTCTGTTAAGTATGAATTGCGTAGCTCCGGTGTCCACAATCATGTGGCAGACAAGTCCTTCAATTTCTCCTTTTATCTGGATGGTATCACAACTCGTACCTTGGCTCACAGTTATTATAGGTAGAGGTGGTAGCCTCAAAGCTGATGATCTCGTGGTATCCAGCGTTTCTACGTTGTTTAGGATTATGGGTGTGGCGGGGATTGGAGTACGATTTGCTGGTGTATGGTGTCTGTTTATGTGTGGGTGTTTGGTGTAATGGTGTTTGTTTGTGTATTGGGGGGAGGTGGACGGTGTGTTAGTTTGCTAGTGGGAAGTGGGTTGATGATTGTGGGAGTAGGTGGTTTGTTAAGTGGTTAGTGGGTAATGGGTGGTTTGTTAAGGTGTTAGTGGGAAGTGGGAGGTTTGTTAAGGTGTTAGTAGTGGGAAATGGGTGGTTTGTTAAGGAGTTAGTAGGAAATGGGTGTTTTGTTAAGGTGTTAGTGGGAAGAGGACGGTTGATGAGTGTGCTAGTGGTCGGTGTATTGATGATATATGTGTGAGTAATTAGTGCTTCCGTGTTTGATGTCTTGGTGTCGTGTGCATGAGTAACTAGTGCTTGAATGTTTGGGGTGTTAATGATTGATGTACTTGTTTTTGGTGAATGGCTTGCTATGAATGTACGCTTGGTTTCGGGTGTAAGGTTATGAATTGGTGTAAGGTAGGTTATAGTATGACCGAGGACGAGCTTGCGGATTGTGCTTGGAGCGTTTGTGACGTCCGCTGATCTCTGCGCCCCGAAACCAGCTGACTTGTATTTAAAATTCCTGCCGAATTAGACGAGTGACACTCGTAGTATCCTCTCTAGGTTAAAAATTCCGTCTAGGAAATGCTCCAGGGCTATTTGATCTCTGGCATCCTCCAGACAGTATGGGAACTTGAGCCTAGTTAGCCGTAAAAGATCCGTGGCGAGCTCCGAAAACGTCTCTCCATTCTTCTGGACTCTTGTGCTGAGCTGGACGTGACTAAATGACAGCTTATACTCAGTCCCGAATTGTATAGATAGCGCGTTTCTCGCCTTGATATACGATCTTCTGGCCTCTTGACTTAAGGTCTCGTAAGAACCCAAAGCCGTGCGGTGCAGGGATGCAGCTAATACAGCGCTTTTGTTCTGTTATCCTACTCGTTCCTTTCTGCGATTGCTTCGAAGTGCAATTCATAATGATTCCACGGTGCCTTACCGTTATATTCCGTGGGAGAGAGCATTGGTCTTCTTATAGGCTGGTCGGCAGCTGTATGCTGCGGTCGATGAGGTGATGTAGAAGATGTCTTACATGCTTGCTGAGACCCCACCGGGCTAGAACAAATACCCGCAGGCCGATTTGGCTCAACTTGGTTAATGTCGTTGCTATCGGGGCTTTCTCTTGGAGTTTTCGAAGACGACGGCGTAGAGTGACCATTAGGCGGTGCAATATTAGCTGCTTTGTCGGCGGATTTGACATTGGGGTGACCCTCCGTATCATCCGTTACTCTATTGACACATGCAGTTCCACTTAGGACTGAAAAATCGGCCATCTGCATTTGTTGTGCACTCAAGTTTTCCTGCTGCCCCTTCAAAGCCTTCACCACGTTGCTGATTTCTACAATTGTATTTAACTGAGCACTAAATTTGTCGATCAGCTCTTCGAGCTTCTGCAGAATGTTATCCAGCTGCTCTTCGGCCATGCGTCTTGCTTCCCCTTGCTTTGGTTGTGGCTGAGAATTGAAGATTATTCGCGAAAGTAAATATGGCCTCGTTCTGCTTCGAATCACGGGAGTTATGAAGGACTTACCGGTTACTGGAAGGCAGAATTGCAACAGAACTTGTTTGAAGGAAGAGGTTCAGGTAGGCGCTTACCTACTCGCCAATTAATAAAATATTACTTATTTCGCCCACGACTGACGATATGGGGAATCTTCCCGATGTCGTGTAAGGTAAAGGACGAAACGCTCGCAATAATGTCTACCTGTTGAATAGAAGTTTCCATTCGTTGTCTCGAATTTATATAAAACGTACAAAAATTATTCAGAAGATATCCGAAATATTTCACTTATACCAACTGCAAAACAAAAGGCCGGTCTATTTCTCTCTCGTTGGTTGAAATTTTAATGGCAGATGAGTAAACTTAGGACTTCGACCAATCGTTTGTGTTCTACAAATGTTGGTAACAGATGTAGGGTTAGTCTGGAAAATATTTTGAATTCTACACATTGTTGATGAGCGAGGACTGAACAAATATTGCAGAGATCGAACACTGTGTACCTCGCTGGTTAGCCAATATTAAGCCAGTAACAGTCCTCTCGTATTTTATTTGTTGTTGATGAGCAAGGATTAACAAAGATTTTGACAATTTGTTGCTGGTCCGCAAATCTTAAATCGCCGCAAATTCTATTACTATAAAATCTTTTGCCTTTTGTAAACCACCGATCAGCAAATATAAGGCCAACGTAGTAAATTATTGAATATTTCAAAGCGCACTAAATCAAATATACAGCAAATATAGAAAAAACCTTTTGTCTTCGTTAGACCGTCGATCGAATGTAGAAAATTATTGAGTACTTTATAGCTCGCTCAATCATGAAACAAATATAGAAAATCTTTTGTCTTTCGTAGACAGTCGATCAGCAAATATAAGGCTAACAAAGTAAATTATTGAATATTTCAAAGCTCACTAAATCAAATATAGACCAAACATAGAAGATCTTTGGACTTAGCAAATATAAAGTAAATATAGAAAACTAGTTAGTGTTCCACAGCTCGCTACTTATCTAATATAAAACACATACAGAAAATCTTTTGTCTTCGTTAGACCGTCGATTAACAAATTTCGAGCCAATGTAGAAAATTATTGAGTATACTTTTTAGCTCGCTCGATCATAACACAAATATTGAAAATCTTTTGTCTTTCGTAGACCGTCGATCAGTAAATATAAACCAAACGTAAAAAATTATTGAATATTTCAAAGCTCACTGAATCAGATGTAGAAGATCTTTTCCCTTCGTTAAACCGTCGATTAACAAATATCGAGTAAATGTAGGAAATTATTGAGTACTTTATAGCTTTAATTATCCAATACAAGACAAAAATAGAAAATCTTTCATACTTCATAGACCGTCGATCAGCAAATATAAAGCAAACGTAGAAAATTATTGAATATTTCAAAGCTCACTGAATCGGATGTAGAACAAATATAGAAGATCTTTTTCCTCCGTTAAACCGTCGATTAACAAATATCGAGCAAATGTAGAAAATTATTGAGTACTTTATAGCTTTAGTTATCCAATATAAGACAAAAATAGAAAATCTTTCATATTTCGTAGACCGTCGATCAGCAAATATAAAGCAAACGTAGAAAATTATTGAGTACTTTATAGCTCGCTCGATCATAAAGCAAATATTGAAAATCTTTTGTCTTTCATAGACCGTCGATCAGCAAATATAAACCAAACGTAGAAAATTATTGAATATTTCAAAGCTCACTGAATGGGATGTAGAACAAATATAGAAGATCTTTTTCCTCCGTTAAACCGTCGATTAACAAATATCGAGCAAATGTAGAAAATTATTGAGTACTTTATAGCTTTAATTATCCAATATAAGACAAAAATAGAAAATCTTTCATATTTCGTAGACCGTCGATCAGCAAATATAAAGCAAACGTAGAAAATTATTGAATATTTCAAAGCTCACTGAATCGGATGTAGAAAAAATATAGAAGATCTTTTTCCTTCATTAAACCGTCGATTAACAAATATCGAGCAAATGTAGAAAATTATTGAGTACTTTATAGCTTTAATTATCCAGTATATGACAAATATAGAAAATCTTTTGTCCTTCGTAGACCGTCAATTCACAAATATAAAGCAAATATAGAAAGTTATTTGATACTACAGAGCATTAATTATCCAATATACGACAAATATAGAAAGTCCATGGTCTTTTGTAGACCGTCGACTAGCAAATATAAAGCAAATTAGAAACTATGTAGTACTTTTCAAATATAAAACCAATATAGGAAATCTTTTGTTTTCGGTAGACTGTCGATTAGCAAATATTCAAGTAATATAGAAAATTCTTTCTACTTTGTAGACCGTCAATTCACAAATATAAGACAAATATAGAATGTTATTTGGCACTATATAGCATTAATTATCCAATATATGACAAATATAAAAAGTCCATGGTCTCTTGTAGGCCGTCGACTAGCAAATATAAAGCAAATTAGAAACTATGTAGTACTTTCCAAATATAAAACCAATATAGGAAATCGTCGATTAACAAATATTCAAGAAATATAGACAATCATTCGCCTACAGCTGTCGAGTATTTATCAACTTTGATCAGAATATAGATAATCTTTCTCTATCGTACGTAGCGAATTTGAGAAATAAAACAAATCTAACAGCGGATTTGTGTTTTCACATTATTCACTGTTAATAGTAGAAACAACCCGAAATTATTGCGTGTTTTTGACATAGCTGGCGCCAGATTTGGAAATTTTATCAATTACATTATGGTTTATAAAGAGTTCGCTAGTAAATCTAGAAATATTTTTTTTTTGCAAATATTCTATACTTGGTAAATCGTTCGTAAGCATTCAACTTGAAAAACTATGGGAAATCGTCGGGGCTTCATTAGTCATTAATCTTTACCGTTACTTCCAATAACTGTGATTAATCTATTGACATGTGGCGTTACCACCACTTTTAAAGCAAAAAAAAAATCTTTTATGCACTCACTAATATAGCTGGGACCTGTAGTACTATTGCTTAGCATTAGTTATAAAATTGATCATGCAAAATAACAAACAAATCAATATTTTGTCCTAAACCTACTTGAGTCCTCCAGTAAGCGGAGTATGCAGTACGTACGACGGGCGCTCCTCTGGTTAATCGAGAGTTCGTGGGGTACCCTTTACGGGATCGAGGTGTACCCCACACTTGACACCAAATTGTTACCTGACCACCAGCCGAGCAGTCGCTAGTTTGATCAGGCTACTTCCGGGATGCAGGATGCCTTCCTGTTGTTCCTTCTCGAGCTTTCCCGCCACAAAGAAGACTTACCAGACAGGATAGCTTCTTAGTACCTCCTCTGAATATATTTTTTTCTTTTTAATTTTCGCAGCGGAGCAAAAAAAACAAAACACACCTTTTCCAGCAAGAACACTCTTTTTTATTTGTAAATTTTATTAAAACTTGACAAATAACTCCCTTTTTCTTTTTAGGTCGACTCTTTACTTAGACGGAACACAGTGTGCCGTCTTACAATTTTTCCGCGGCCTATGTGAGTTAATCTCTTACAAAATTGACCTGGGCCGGCCTCTATCTCTAAAAGTTTGCATTAGGCTTCTATTTAACAATTCTTTAATCTTTGAACAAGTCTATCTAAATTTTACTTACATTGTGTTAAAAGTCATTTTAGTAGTTTTAGAAGTTGAGGCAAATACAAATAATTATTTGAAGATAGTCTTATCTAATTTTATTTACAGTGTGTTAAAAATTCATTGTAATAGTTTTTCAAGTTGAGACCAATACAAATAATTTTGGATCTAGTCTTTTTACGATTTATCTCAAATAATATAGTAATTAATTACCTGAGCACCAAAGTGTCATCGCGAAAACCGGCAAAGGAAAATTCAAGGTAGTTAAAGACTTTGTATTTGTGCTACGAATATTTTCAAGTAATACAATAATCATAACATACCTGAGCACAAAAGTGTCGTCGGGAAAGCGTGAAGAGGAACATTTAGTGTAATTAAAGATCTTTTTGATTTGTGTTGCGAATTATGTCAAAATAATATAGTAATTATAGCTTACCTGAGCACAAAATTGTCGTCGGGAAAACCTGAAAACGAAATTTTAAAGTAAGCAAAAACTTTGCATTCGTGTTACGAGTTCTTTCAAAATAATATAGTAATTATAGCTTACCTGAGCATAAAATTGTCGTCGGGAAAACCTGAAAAGGAAAATTTAAAGTAAGCAACGACTTTTTGTTCGTGTTACGAATTTTTTCAAAATAATATAGTAATTATAGCTTACCTCAGCACAAAAGTGTCGTCGGGAAAACCTGAAAATGAAAATTTAAAGTAATTAAGGACTTTTTATTGGTTACGAATTTTTCAAAAGAATATAGTAATTATAGCCAGGTGAGCATAAAAGTGTGTCGGGAAAACCTGAAAAGGAAAATTTAAAGTAATCAAAGACTTTTCATTCGTGTTACGAATTATTTCAAAATAATATAGTGGTTATAGCTTACCTGAGCACAAAAGTGTCCTCGGGAAAACCTGAAAAGGAAAAGTTAAAGTAATTAAAGACTTTTTATTCGTGCTACGAATTATTTCAAAGAATAAAATCGTTACAATTTACCTGAGTACAAAGGTGCCGTCGAAAAAGGCTGAAAAGAATTCAGTGTAATTAAAGACTTACTCTTACTGTAACGAGTTATTTCAAAATACTATAATAATTATCACTTACCTGAGCGTAAAAGTGGGCGTCGCTTGTACATCGCCACTCACCTCGTTGTGCGTTAACCCGTACTGTACAAAGTGTAGACTCTTACACATCCGAAAACACCCTAAAGAGGTGACAAGGATTAAAATAAAAGAGGCCAATGCGCCCAAATATCAGAAGCAAAAAGGCGCCATCAAGTGGCTTACACCTACAGTTTACGGAACGAGGAAAGGAGGGTGCACCCGATCAACATTAATCCTAGATTTTGTACATAGTTAAGGCATTTTTTTGGCATTCCACCTTCCGTGGCTTGTATTTTGATCATAGCCTTATTTTCTTTTTATTATTAAAATTTTTTTTATTTTTATTATCTTGGTAATAATTACATGAATGCTGTAGGATAGTTTAAAATAGCTAGTAGGGTCTAAGTTAGTTCTAGGTTTTTTGTGTTATCCCATCAGCTCTGTATCATCAAATGTGAGCAACGAGGTGAGTTGCAAGTGTGTGGCGCATCCATATTAAATATCAAGCAGACACTCGTCACAAACATCGTCTTTTCTTTTGCCCATATCCACTTTTAGGCGTTTATATTTGGGTAATTTTAGGGCACTACACGTTGACATGAATGCGTAAGAAGTCTGGAGGAGGAGGAGGGCATGGCGGTGGGTAAGGCTCTTGGACGCACACACATGCAATTAGATGGGGCTAGGGATAACACCCATGCATTGGAGCTTTAGCCAGGGTGGATGGGGGCGTTGGGCCCATTCATGTCAAAGCCAGGACTCCCTCAACAACTGGAGTCCACGTCAGCGCTCTTTCTCTCTATCTCTCTCTCGTCGTAGTTTCTCCGGGTTTCGTATACTGGTACTGCGTCGGAAACGTTTCCTCGCATCTAGTTTCAGCGACAAGGACCTTTCTTTATTTTCTTACAGGTTTTTGGTTTGCACCAGTGGAGGCAAGTAACCGGCAATATAATGAAGGATTTTTTTTTGTCCGTCCGTCTGTCTGAAGTCCCATGAAGATGAGGCAGTTTCTTTCTTTCTTATTTTTTTTTTGCACAGTTAAGAAGCACTCAGCGCAAGAAGCACCTCAAGCCGGGTGATCGCTAGCGGCAGTATGCTGTGCGGCCTCCCACATATGTCCCCAAGGTGATTTTTGAATTGGGAGATGTCAGTTGCAGCACCTGTCTGCGTTCGTGGCAAGACGCATGTAGGTAGGGCTGACAGCGGACACGTTCTTCGCTACAGATTGCGCTACCATTTCGGTTTATCTGTGAGTCTCCCCAGTGTTATATAATTATTTATATCCACTACTTACAGTTGTCGGGGGTATTCACAGTTTTCGTTTTCCGATTTTCTAGCTCTTATTCCTTGTCCTGGTGTTTTTATTATTTTGTTTTTGTTAAAATGAAACACTACACTTGAACGGTTTTTCTTATCCTCTTTATTTTTGTTTTATTCACTAGTAACTTTTCAAGAACAATTTCTGCTGTTATTTTCCAAAAACTTTTAGGTATCAACTTTTTCCCTATTTTACAAAAATAATTCTCTAAACATAACCTTTACTACATCAAGGACTTTTTACAACACCATTTTTTTTTCTTTATTAAACGAAACTTTTCTTCACCAAAAGACCGAGACCGCCCGCTGAGACCACGCCGCTTTTACGTTTTCAAATCAACTCTAGTTAAAAGGTCAAAACTCTTCTCGTAATTTTTTGCCGAACCGCCGTATTCTAATTTAAAAATCCAACTCAACTCTTGATCACATTCATCGTGATCAAGAGCCGTTGTTCAGGATCGAAAATGCTAAATTGCATTTTCTTATCCTGAGAAAAATTTACTTTTTCAATTCTGGACTTGTTCAAACATGTCCAGAATTATTCGCGTTGAACGATGGCTTCAAAAATGTAATCTTACACTTTATAAAACATCAGCCACCGTTTGAAATCGCGACGCGCCTATACATACAATGCATTTATGCTGCGCGCGTTTCTTATCGCGAAAGCTTTTTTCGTAATATGTATGTACGTATGTACATACACGTTGTATTTTTCGCGACAAATCTTACTGAAAGTACGATTTGCTTTTTGATTTCTTTTTTAATTAAATTGTTGAAATGACAAATTTTGCTGAAGGCAAAATTTTGTCGTGGAAATTTTAAAGTAAAACGACTTGGGGTGTCAAATGAAACTTTTGTTTTTTCCAAGTCGTTTGATGGGAAAAATTTTATGACTTGTTTGGAATGTGAAGAAAATTGCTGATGCAATTTTCTTCACCCTTTTTGGACGATAAACTAATCATGTTTTGTGCATGATTAGTTTATTGAATTTTTGTATTTTATGGGTTTTCTTTTATATGCCCAATTTTAGGTTTCTAGGTATATAGGGCATATTAATTATTTGTTTTTTTCTTTTTACCTGTTAGGCCCTAAGGTTTTATATACCTACCTATGGTACATATATGTACCTAGGTTTTTTATACATAACATTCCTTCCCCCCGCGAAAAAGAGAATTATTCTTTGAAGAGGAATAATTCTCAAGGGGATTGAGTGGGTGTATATTTTGTATGGGGTATTGAATTGAATTTAAAATGAATTTGATATCTGTAAAATAAAAAAAAATTCTTGGTGCACGTAGAGTTGGGGTGAATTTGATATCGCAGTAATTAAAAAAAATAAAAAGAATGGCATGGGTCCATAGCGTGTGATACATTAAAATGCATCTTGCACCGGCTTGGAAAGAAATAAGAAAAAAAAAACGTTCGAGATTTGTGTTTTTGTAGCTACATACATAATGCATAAAATGCAACATGTGTGATATAGAGCTTATTTTGTGTGCTTTGAAAAATAAAAAAAAAACTACCTTTACTACTGCGGTTGCGTGGAAATCTCTGAGATTAGGGCACGACACATACTAGGTGCATCTTAGCTAATTTTTTGCTAACGTTTGGGGGTTTGCCCTTTATATGGAGCGATTTCTGTGACTTTCTTCACAGTCTTGCTAAAATGGAATTCGGAGAGATAATTGGACCGCGTACTCCCTACGTTTGCTATAGGCCCCAGTGTGTTAGGGTGCTTTCTATTTCGGTGCAAAGCGTGGCTCCCCGATGGAGGGGATTAATCCGGTTGCTGCTGCGCAGGGATGGGCGCCAAGATATCTGTATCTGGTCTGCTCCTGCCGGGGTGGATAGCTTTCACCGGGTGGAGCTCTGCTTATCTCCTCATAATGGGAGTTCCTGGGTGCCTTTAGGTAAATTTATTTTGTGGTAAACAATAACTCTTCACTGATTTTAATTACTATTTTTTTTTTAATTTCATTTTAGGAGCTACTTTAGTGTTGTCGGGAGAGGTAGGCTGGTGTGCCTGCCTGGTATGTAGGACCCACCCGAGCTACATGCTGCATGGCGATGACGGGGTCGCTTGGGCTAACAATCCTGCTGGGTTTGACTGGGATGTCCCAGGTGCAGTGTCCAGCCCGGTTTCGACTGTAGAGAACTGGGACGTGTCGCCTGCTAAGGAGGATTGGGTCCTCCAAGTGAGGAGCTTGGCACGGGCCGGGATGGCTCGGATCTTCCCGCTGGTTCTGAGGAAGACTGGGACGCTCTCCCGCCCTATGAGGGCTGAACTTGGTAATTTCCCCTTTCATTCGAATTGTTCTTTTTTTTATAACTTTTTTCTTTTTTTTTTTGCAGCAACCACGGACGGCCCGGATCGTTTGTCCTGACGGTTCCCCGCGGCAAAAGAGGACAACAACTTTTTTAATTAAGTTTCATTAATAAAATTTTTTTTTGTGTTCGCTTTTCTAAATTTTGGTTTACCTTAGTTTTGTTTTATAATAAAAAATTGTGTTATATAGCGGTTTCGGTATTGAGACTGTTGTTGGTTTTATTATATTTTTATATATATATATTGTTTTGAGAGAGCTGAATACTTGGTCGGTTTTTGGTTGGGTCTTTGCTCTTGCTGTGCACAAATATACATATGCACGTATAATTTATTTGTTTTTTTTTGGGTGTTTTTACAGGAATTTTTTTTTGTGTGATTTAGTGTATGGTTTCCTTAATCCTATTATCTAACTCTACTTACTTATTTATTTATTTATTTATAGTTACTTTTAAAGCCTATTTTCGTTTTACATTTTATTTTATGTGTATATCTAATGCCTTTTAATTTTTTCTTGGTTATCTTATTATTTTTTTTTGTATTATATTTATTTACTATTTTTCTATTTATAATGTTAGTACCTTAACTTTTCATTTTATATCTATATAGCATAGTTATTTATGTTATTGTATTTTAATATCTTATTTGCTAAATAATTATTTTTTGTATTGCTTAATGTTACTATTTATTTTTTTGTGTAATTAAATTTTGCTTATATCTTAATTGGTTATATAGTTGTTTTAATTCTACTCTATTATGCCTTTCTTTCTTCTATTTTCTTAATTCCTAGAGGTTTTAATCTATCTTGTTGAGAACTTCCGAATTGTGTTTTCTTTTGAATTATATTTCCTTTCTTTTAATGTCTAGTTTTTATTTCACTTATTTTCTATCAGCCAGTGTAGTAAAAGGAGAGGGACTGTGCTTGTCACAGGAGGATGAGACGGGTCCAACCAACGAGTATAGATCTTTTTGATTATACTACTTGTATAGATCTCGCTCTGTGGAGACTTTGAGTACGTTTTAATTTTTCTTGGGGTGTTGCGTAAACCGGTTCCATGGGAACGTTTTCAGCTGTGGGCTGTTGTCTGCGTTTAGCAATCCATGCCATGAATGCCGGGACGATGTATTTTGCTAATGCCACCACTGATATAAGTAGCAACAAGAGTCCTGTCATTGATAGGGATGTAATAGAGAGTATATGAGGAATCTTGGCCTTTGGTCCAAAGTGAATGCTGTGCACTTTGGTACGGATTTCGTCTAGAGATTTTGTATCTAGGTGGATACGTTGGTTTGTATCATCTCCTAGGAGTAATGTTGGTTGTTTCTCAAGGTTTTTAGGAGCGGATATCTTGGACATATATTCTGCCAATACCTCTTGAGTTTCGTTTGTGCCTGGGAAGTAGGTTGGTTGGAAAACTTTTAGCGGATGTAGATTTTCTGCTTCGTAATACAGAGTGTGAGACCCTATTTGCAAGGAACATGGTTAGTTGACTGTCATGATTCCTTATCTTGCGAGACGATGGGTGAGTAACTGTTGAGTACAAGTTATATGTACTATAGTAGTTTCGGTTAAGGAGTACAGCCACGAATTTGGTCTACTGAGTTTAATTATTGTGTCTCTTGGGGGAATTTGAGCTCTGATGCTACACTGTGGGTGTTCGCCCAGTGGATTGAATAAAAGTTTAATAACACATTCATCTGTTTTTGTAGCCTTGGTGAGTGGTGTATTTAGCTTACCAACCCACGTATCCTCATCGATTCCCTTTGAAATTTTTTTGAAATATCTCAGATTTTCTGGCTTCAGCAGCAGAAATTCCTGGGTTTAGATTTGACTTGCCACATAGTGTTACGCACTTTTTATGCGAAACTGTTTTGCCGGCTAGCGATGGAGATAGGTGGGGTTTTGCGTAAGGCCAAACACCTGTATTGGGCGCCACGTGTTTTTTTTTGAGTACACGAACTCGATTTAAATTAAACAATAGAGTGAGGCTCTATGCAAATTTTAATAATCAACTAATTATTATTAATCACAGCAATACAATATTTAAAGCATTCCGTTATGCTTTATTCGACAAAATCCACTCGATTTAAATTAAACAATAGAGTGAGGCTCTATGCAAATTTTAATAATCAACTAATTACTATTAATCGCAGAAATACAATATTTAAAGCATTCCGTTATGCTTTATTCGACAAAATCCACTAGGTTTACAATCCGTTAATCCTACAGTAGGGCAAATGAACGGGCGAGCGACTCAATAATATCAAAATATATATATTTAAAAGAAATCAATTTAACAAAGGCACTTAACTTGCACTGACTCGATGCACTTTTATTTAATTTTACCTCCTTTTGCTTCGACTTTGGGTCTGTTTCCTCAGACCAATTAACAAAACCAAACTTGTACTTTTTTTTTTAACTTACTGAAGAGTGAAACTCGATTTTTGTACTTTATTGAACTCTGACTGGAAAAAGACTGAGATCGAGACTTGTCCCAGTTCAGTTCCCCCTATGCAATGACTGGAAAAAGACTGAGAGCGAGACTTGTCCCAGTTCAGTTCCCCCTATGCGATTAATCATTTCCGCCCATTATTTCTAGCAGCTTTCGTGTTTTCGCCTCAGCTAATAGGAATAGGGGTATTTGTAATAAAATATCGATTCTCAACTATGATCTCGTTGACCGCGAAACTTTAAAAGCGTTTACATACAAATTATAGTGCAAATAAGTGTTATTGTTTACTTTAATTGTCGCGACTATTATTCTTAATTTATTTATTGTAGGTAATCAAGAAGTGTGCTCATTGTTCACCCGCTCTTTTGCCCGAAACATACATGAGGGTAATGGCTACTAAAAATATTTATAACTTCTTAATTCTTAATTTAACTTAGATTTACGTGATATCTCGGTAGATTCCTGGGATGAGGTGAGGAATCGAGCTGAATTTTCCTCCCATATTGAGATGTGCCAATTAAGTGCGATTTCCCGAGTGGATATATTCTGACCCCCCTTAAGCTTTAGGTACGATGTGGTCGACTTTGAATCCGATAAGGGGCTCTCCAGCAGCTAGGTAATCCAATCACCATTGTATTTACTTCCTCCTGAAAATGATAACAATTTCTTTGCAGGATCATCTAAATGCATTACTGGATTATTATAGGACGACACACGTACACGTAATTCATAAGCATATTTGATAGTATATTATCGCTTTAAACCCCTTTCTTTTAGATCACCACACCCATGAAGAAGTTAATGAAAATTCCGCACGTAACATCCCTCCCCTTCCTCCGAGAGATTTCGGCACGCAAATCTCTCCTTTATCTAGGTATATCCAACCCTAAACTCAATGGGCCTAGTTAAAAAAACTCCATCTATTGGTATGATTAACAACTAACTAAGTGACTGTAAATTAAAAAAACTTCATTTATTGATATCCTTGACAACTACTCCTACTCAACGAGTAACGTCCTGCTGCCTATTCCAAAAGTATCTTTAGGGAGGGTTTGCTTGCTTCATATAAAAGAATAAAAAAACAAACGTAAAGAATCGCTGCCAGCAATGACCAACTAATGCTGATGTTAATACTCTTATAAGACTAAACATACAGCAAAAATAAATGCTTTATTTTCTATCTTTCATTTATTTTATAGCTTTTTATTACGAACTGAAGTGCGTCCAAAGAACCTTACCCTGTGATTAAGTCGTAGGTAAAAAGGGAACCTCTTGACCGTTTCATTATGTGGCTTGCGCTATGTGAGTTTTTTACTTTTCTTCCTTCTCGACTCTCCGGATTTGACCCATCCAGCTAAGCCGAGTGTAATTTTAGTCTGTAGAAGGAGGAAACTTCTCGTTTTCCGAACTACTTATGTATGACTCCGTCTCCGAACCGTATTTGTCCGGCCAACGTAGCTACTTTGTGCATAGTTGAAAACTATATATTAGTTAAACCTCCTGGTATAAACTGCCCTCTACCTTTCTATAAAATAAATTCTTTTCTTGGTATTAAGATCGTTCCTTTTGTCGACAACCTGAGGTGTTAAGGAGGATTGGACGACGTTATTCCCATTATTAAGACGATGTTATACTAGCTTTACTCAAACTTGCTCCCTAAACTCATATATGCCAGTCGGAAGAGTATGATATAAGGTCTATGGGCAAAAGCGATTGTTTACTCAATTAGTTCATTAAAAAAAAGGTTTTGCAGCTAGATTTGAAGATGCTTTTGGAGGTAAGCCAGTACCAGACTCTTATTATCTCTCTCAAACACTATACTACACACCCCGAATCACTGGACTTCGCACAAATGCACGATCCCAACACCGTGAAGCTTCTTGAGAATAAATCTTAACGCACCCTTATTTTAGCAATCTATCACCTGAATTATGCGAATAAACGATGGCTTAACAAAATAAAATTTCATAGGCTATGTACGGCGAAACTTGACTACACTACATTAAAAAAATGAAAGGTGGCAACAACCTCTATTCTCTATATTAGTTATATAGTTATATCATGATCCTTAGTCAACATTATCTTTGTATGAACAATACGGTTTCAAATCTTTACAATGCCAAATACCTGCACACTTCCCACTAGTATCCTGCAATTCATAAGTCCAAGGCGACACTTTTCTGATAACTTTAAATGGCCCTATATATTTAGGCGCGAGCTTGGCGTTGAAAAACTTTGAAGCGTCCGAAAGCACGTAGTTTTTTCTCAAACCAAATCGTGTATGAGAAAACTAAGATCCCTCCGACGGAGGTTGTACTTTTGCTTGGAGGTTTCAGCTGCTTTTATAAGTCTTGTCCTTACATCCGAAATTAATTCTCTTAAAGCTGAAGCCCGTACCTCTGGATCAAATGTATCTTTATCATTAACATTATGTGATGAACCCTCCATTACCATTTCGCGACCAAAATTTATGAAGTAGGGGGTAAATTTCGTGATTTCTTGCGTGGATGTTCGGATGGCACAAGCTATTTTTGCCAGGTGCTGATCCCATGATCTATGGTTATCCGCAACATACGCTCTGAGCATAGACTTAATTATTTGAATCATCCTCTCAGCAGGATTGGTCTGCGGGTGATACAAAGCAGTGTGTCTTATTTCCACTGCATAGTTCTCACAGAGTTTTTTAAATTCTCGGCTTCTGAATTGAGAACCATTATCGCTAATTTTTGTCTTAGGCACACCGAACAACAAGAACACGTGATCTTCGAGAGCCTGAACAATAGGGTTGGCAGTCGCAGTTCGCAAAGGAAAAAGCATTGGAAATTTGCTAAGTTGATCGACAATGGTCAGGATATAGACATAGCCTCGAGTCGATCTAGGTAGGGGACCAACTAGGTCAATACTTAGACATTTCCATGGTCTGCCAGCAACTTTTCGAACAGTCATGAGTCATGCAGGCTTTTCCCTCACAGGCTTGGTTGCTTGACATATTTTACAATTTTTGATATAAGATCCAATGTCGAACTTCATTTTCGGCCAGTAGTAAAGTTTCCTCATCCGATCATAAGTTTTCTGCACACCGCAATGTCCTGAGGTAGGGGTATCGTGTGATCTGGAAATCAGATCTTTTCTTCGCTCTTTTGGAACCACTTCCTTCCACTTTTCGGATTCCATTGCTAACACGGGGTGATAAGGCTGCATGTGCCTTTGTAAAATGCCGTTTTCGAGTTTCCAGTCAGGGAACTTAGAAGGATTCTTACTGACATTGTCAACCATCCACTTATACCATTTATCAGTGACGCTTTGAGTCCGCTTGATACAGCTTACTACAGGTACCGAACGTGAGAGCCAGTCTGGCAAAAGGTGTTCCTTGCCTTTTCTATGGATTATATTGAAGTCATACTGTTGTAACTTCATTGCCCACCTTGCCAATCTACCAGTGGAGTCTTTAAGATTGTGCAGCCACACCAGTGAGGCATGATTAGTTACAACGGTAAACTGTGTCCCTTCCACATAGGGTCTCAGCTTATCAACGGCCCAGAGGACCGCCAAGCATTCCCTCTCTGTGGTGGAATAGTTCCTCTCACATCTGTTCAGAGAAAAGCTCAAGTAAGCAATCACGTGATCTAAATCGTTTATCTTCTGCGTTAGGACGGCTCCTATCCCGAATCCTGAAGCGTCAGTATGAATGACAAAAGGCTGCTCAAAATCAGGGCAAGTCAAGATCGGTGCACTGACTAAATATTCTTTAACGGTTTTAAAAGCCTTCTCACATTCCGCGGACCAAGAAAATTTTTTCTTCTTTTTCAAAAGATCAGTTATTGGGGCTAACATTGAAGAGAAATGGGGAACAAATCTTCTGTACCATGCCACGATACCTACAAATCGGCGTACTTCGGAGACATTTTTCGGGGGTGGTATGCTCAGAATACATTCGACTTTATCGGGGTCTACCTGGAGACCATGTTGACCCACTACATAACCTAAGTATTTTAATTCGGAACGGCAGAACTCACACTTCTCGTAATTGATTATCAGTCCAGCAGAATGTAATTTTTCCAGCACTTCTGCTAATACCTTTTTGTGCTCTTCAAATGTGTGAGTTACTATAATCACGTCATCCAGGTACACAAAGACATGGCTCTCGAGACTACCTAAAAGAACCCTATCGATAAGACGTTGCCAAGTTGCTGGAGAATTGCTCAATCCGAAGGGCATCCTTCGAAATTGGTAAAGACCGCGGTTGGGAACAGTAAAAGCAGTGTACTGTTTGGAATTCTCCTCCATAGGAACTTGCCAAAAAGCCGACTTTATATCTAGTGAGGACATATACTTGGCATCACGTAATTTATCTAAAGTGGCCGCAACGTAAGGTAAGGGATATGCATCTTTTCTTGTCACCTTATTTAATTTGCGATAATCCAGACAAAATCTATTTGTTCCGTCTTTCTTTTTGACCATCACAATAGGTGATGACCACGCGCTATTAGATGGTTCTACCACGCCAGCTTCCAGCATCTTATCCAGCTCTCCATTTATTATCTTCTGAATGGCGGGCGAGACTGGATAATATCGTTGCTTTATCGGTGGTGAATCAGTATGGATAACATGTTCTACTTCTTTTGTACAACCTAGGCCCTTCCCCATATCTGCTTCAGCCTTCATTATAATTTTATTGAGTTCTCTCTGCTGTGCAGTTGTCAATGTACAGTGAGAATTTAAAATATTTACGTAATAAGAAGTGATCTCACTATCACTGAACTGCCACGAATTTTCTTTTAAATTTGCTGCTATTCCCATCGATTGCCAAAAATCTACTCCCAAAATCATGGAATGAGGGAGTTCTGGAATTACTAAAACATCAATCACCGCAATACGCCCTTCAAGTTCGATGGATAAACTAAGTTCTCCGAGCACTCGAATATTTTTTCCATCAGCCAAACTCACAGTTTCTGCTTTCGATTTATGCAGCTTTAAGCCCAATTCTTTAAGTAATTCCCACCCTGATATTCCGACAACGGACTTAGAGGCCCCAGAATCTAAAAGCCCACAAATATTAAGTTGGAAAATAGAAACTAATAAGTATGGACGCACATCCCCCTTTACTTCTGTAAATATGTAATCCACTAACGTGCTGATCGCGTCCTCGCTTTTCTTCGATATTTTATCCCATTCACAAAAGGAGTCAGTAGAATGGGCGATTATTTGGTTCTCCGAGCACTCGAATATTTTTTCCATCAGCCAAACTCACAGTTTCTGCTTTCGATTTATGCAGCTTTAAGCCCAATTCTTTAAGTAATTCCCACCCTGATCTTCCGACAACGGACTTAGAGGCCCCAGAATCTAAAAGCCCACAAATATTAAGTTGGAAAATAGAAACTAATAAGTATGGACGCACATCCCCCTTTACTTCTGTAAATATGTAATCCACTAACGTGCTGATCGCGTCCTCGCTTTTCCTCGATATTTTATCCCGTTCACAAAAGGAGTCAGTAGAATGGGCGATTATTTGGGGATTACCAGGGCTCGACTCGCCCTCTACTGTCGAGCCCTTTGAGCGTTTCCCGGAGCTTGAATTTGCTGGTTTTGTCCGGATCTTCTTCCTCCCGACAATTGGCTTTGCTGTTGTTGCTCCGGAGCCCGATTTGTACAATGATTGCACTTGTTTCGTGTGACACCTGTGGTCCCACAGCCATAGCATCTGATTCCCTGTACTACTCTGTCTACGTTTCCCGAAGTTTGGTTACTTGAACTACCTGACTGAGCTTGTTGTCCCTGCTCAGGTCGAAACTGACTTTGACAAAACCGTGCTATATGGCCAAAGCGGTGACATCTAAAACATTTAACTCTTCGATTGACCACTGAGTCCGATTTTTGGTGACTATTTGTAACTGTTGATATTGCATGCTCCGTTGCTACATACGCAAGGTCTGGTTCGAGCAATTGATTGCCTTTTCTTGAAGGTGGTGGTGCATACGATTCAACTGAAGCCCGAATGGATTCAAGCTTACGCCCCAGTTCTAACAGATTCTGGATCGTCTCGACTTCAGTTAGTCCCAGCTGAGTTTGATAAAAGGGGCTTATGTTTTTCTTTTATAGTCGTAACTGTTGAGCCTCCGAAAGAGGTTCAGATAACCTTGAAAACATTTTCCTCATCACTGCTATATACATACCGATAGACTCACCGTTCCCCTGAGTACGTCTTTTGACCTCATCGAGCAACCGTTCGTCGTAGTCGTACGGCAAAAATTCCCTTTTGAGCTCCCTTACTAAGTCTCCCCAAGAATGAAAAGTCGCCTTATTCGTTCTTTACCACAAGTGTGCTCTGCCCGAGAACAAATCCAAGGCAGATCGGAACAACTGATACTTATTGATTCCTCGTGCTTCTGATAATTCATTTGCTCTCTCCAGGAATGAATTTAGAGACTGTCCAGGATCACCAGAAAATTTGAGGTCCCATTTGTGTAAAGGAACTCTTGCGTGAGCATTGGTAACCACTTTAGCTGTCATAGATAAGTCCATGACCTCATCTGAAGAATCTTGTTCCTCATGACCCCCGTCTGCTCTGATTTTGAGTCCACCCAAAGCTAAGACTAGGTTTGCTCGTATCTGAGACACCTGTCCCTTCTGTTCTGCCCCTACGGCTTGGACACGTTCTACTCTGCCTAATGCCCACTCAATTTTTGTCTATATCTTTCTAAATTCAGGACTATCTGAGTCCCCCTCGAACACATCTGACAAATCTCGGATTTCTTCCACTTTTTTATTTAAGTCCTCGATATCTTCGACAAATTTAAATGGGTAAGGATCGGCAATTAATTATTTTCCTTCTCTTTCAGCCCGTAATGCTTGACGAAAAGTTGATCGCATCTCCTCAACCTTTCCCAAGGGCAACCCCCGCACCTTGAGTTCGTAAGCGAGCTCATCTTGACATAGTCTGTTTATCTCCATCCTTAGCAATTGAAATTAAAATTGATAGACTAATACTCCCGCTGGGAAAATACTACTCGTATACCCGACAGATCTACGCAAACGAATTATTTTCTTGTTTTTCTTTTCGGTTAGGTCAAATGGCTTCTCGGTGTAGCTATAAGAATCGAACCTTATATATATATATAAGCGTTATTGACTACACGGATTAAAGGAATCAAATTTACTTGGCTTTGGTATGCAGAAAAAAAAGGACAAACATATACACAAATCTTAGGGGAAGATTCATCTAGAAGACGGTAATGGTTTAAAAAAACTTATGGTGTCTATGCAAATAACGCAGGAACTGGTAACTGATAACACCTTTGTTTGTAGACAATTTTACACGACGACGATAGTCAGTGGGTACCTTTATTCAATATTTTGGAATGTCTATATTCATATCACGACAAATCATAACACCTATAAACATGAAAATATCAACTTATGATTACAATTCCTATATATATATATATATATATATATATATATATTACCAAGTCAAAAAAATATATATTTACTTGGATGTGAAATTTTCATAATTTGGAACCAGAGAGTGTAAACAAAAAAAATAATTAATCTTTTACTCTTGGTAGCAAAATCAACTTAAAAGTTGTATTAACCTAGAGTAATTTCAATTTCCAATGTTGAAAGATGGGTAAAATCAGAAAACCTACTAATATACTTTAAAAGCAAGTACAACTGAATGTCACTAGTTTAGTTTGCTTGTCAAAAAAAAATAGATTACTGTCTAATAACGCCAGTTAGCTTCAATCTACAAAACTTCTGATACAACTTATTGAAATTTCAGATTAATAATTATGAAAGATTTTACTGCGAATAATAATGTAAAAAAAAATATCGAAAGTCAGCAAATTCCATTATTTAACAACGCGCAAATGCAGTACATATGCTCTTGCATAGCGTAATTTTTTTTTTTAACAATACCCAGTTATATAAAACTTCAATCCAATAAACTTAAATAAATTTGTAAGACCAAATAAAAACCACTTAGCTAGCAATTTGACGAACCAAAGGAAATGTAGTTACAATCGCCTGAATAGGAAAAAAATTATATTTGAAAAGCTACAAAATATTCACCATCAAAGATGACTGAGGTTGCACAATTATCTATATATCCAAAACCAAAAAAAAATTATTACGTGGTGTAACAATAGACTTAACTATAGATGATGTCGTAGGTCGGGAATTCATTTACAAAAACACAATTGATCTCCACTAAATCCTTCCGAAGTCGACTGCTTCTTATCGGTCATTGATTTATACAAATTTTGTAGGCATACTAATCGATTTCCTCTTATTACTCGGAAAACAATATCATGCAAAAAAAAATTGCAAGAAAACTAACGGCAACTGGTTAACAACGTCCACAATCAAAGCTACTTAAATATTTCTTTTTTTTTTGTGATAATAATATACAATGTTACATGCATCTAAGAATAAAATTCAACGATTTGCAGAAATGAAAAATAAAATCCACACAAAAAAAAATTCAACATGGAATGCGATGAGTGTGGTGTATATAGGTTCATGTGATATTTCCTCATCACAGATTACGATCGGTTTAGCGATGGGATCCAAAGCGATAATACTAAAAACTATTTTCAACACTAATAAAAGAAATTGAACTATGGCTAGTAAATTAAGTGTTCAATCACACGCATGCACTTTATTCATTTAATTCTTATAACGTTTTTCCATCAGAAAGCGCTCGATTCATTTGCCTGCTCTGCAATACTCTGATGTTGCACTGGTTTCACCATTTGATAATTAATACAATGACTTGATAAAATTTATGAAAATTCGTGTTTTATGAAATTTTGAAGGCGCTGGCCCCACGTTGGGCGCCAAAATTATGTTACGCACTTTTTATGCGAAACTGTTTTGCCGGCTAGCGATGGAGATAGGTGGGGTTTTGCGTAAGGCCAAACACCTGTATTGGGCGCCACGTGTTTTTTTTTGAGTACACGAACTCGATTTAAATTAAACAATAGAGTGAGGCTCTATGCAAATTTTAATAATCAACTAATTATTATTAATCACAGCAATACAATATTTAAAGCATTCCGTTATGCTTTATTCGACAAAATCCACTCGATTTAAATTAAACAATAGAGTGAGGCTCTATGCAAATTTTAATAATCAACTAATTACAGCAGGGCAAATGAACGGGCGAGCGACTCAATAATATTAAAATATATATATTTAAAAGAAATCAATTTAACAAAGGCACTTAACTTGCACTGACTCGATGCACTTTTATTTAATTTTACCTCCTTTTGCTTCGACTTTGGGTCTGTTTCCTCAGACCAATTAACAAAACCAAACTTGTACTTTTTTTTTTAACTTACTGAAGACTGAAACTCGACTTTTGTACTTTATTGAACTCTGACTGGAAAAAGACTGAGAGCGACACTTGTCCCAGTTCAGTGATCTATCAGAAAGCCCCCTATGCGATTAATCATTTCCGCCCATTATTTCTAGCAGCTTTCGGGTTTTCGCCTCAGCTAATAGGAATAGAGGTATTTGTAATAAAATATCGATTCTCAACTATGATCTCGTTGACCGCGAAACTTTAAAAGCGTTTACATACAAATTATAGTGTAAATAAGTGTTATTGTTTACTTTAATTGTCGCGACTATTATTCTTAATTTATTTATTGTAGGTAATCAAGAAGTGTGCTCATTGTTCACCCGCTCGTTTGCCCGAAACATACATGAGGGTAATGGCTACTAAAAATATTTATAACTTCTTAATTCTTAATTTAACTTAGATTTACGTGATATCTCGGCAGATTCCTGGGATGAGGTGAGGAATCGAGCTGAATTTTCCTCCCATATTGAGATGTGCCAATTAACTGCGATTTCCCGAGTGGATATATCCTGACCCCCCTTAAGCTTTAGGTACGATGTGGTCGACTTTGAATCCGATAAGGGGCTCTCCAGCAGCTAGGTAATCCAATCACCATTGTATTTACTTCCTCCTGAAAATGATAACAATTTCTTTGCAGGATCATCTAAATGCATTACTGGATTATTATAGGACGACACACGTACACGTAATTCATAAGCATATTTGATAGTTTATTATCGCTTTAAGCCCCTTTCTTTTAGATCACCACACCCATGAAGAAGTTAATGAAAATTCCGCACGTAACAATAGGAAAATTCGATATCAGGTATTAATGAGTGGTTTGAATCCACCCGTATGGGAAAACATTTAATCTGTTGGATTTTCATCTTGGGTATATTGAAAATGGGAAGTATGATTCGGATAACTAATTTTTCCTGCAACAAATGTGTCTTAATATCTGCTGTTTGATACAGAACTGACAAACAGTCCTGTAGATTGGGACAAGTGGAGTGAGATTTGTGATAAATCTCTAGCAAATGATTTGGGGAAATTAAAAGTGGTTGAATTTGATTATTTCTACTGGACACTATTATGTCCAGTAGAGCTTGTTGTCTAAATTCCAACTCTATCATTTGTAGTGTCAGACTAGAGACAATTTCTGGTCTTATTTGGTGGGCTGTCAACTCGTCTGTTAATTAATTGTTAATCTGGTTGGTTATCTGACGCTTTCGTTCAGACAGGGAAGATAGGGGTTTCTGCATTTGTTCAAACGTGGTTTTTATTACGCTGATCTGTTGTTTTTCCAGATCAGCTAAGGTTTGAGTATTTACCTCTAATTCGCTTAGTCGGCTGTACACCTCTTGTTCGTTTCCACTATCCATGGTACCGAAAAGATAATGCATCGCATTTCCAATTCCATCGAAGATGGATCGGGGCTTGCGCGATTTGGGCACAGCTTTCCTAATAACACTGGTACGCCTATTGATATTTTCCATCAGGGCGTGTATATATTTTATCTGCAGCATCCTGTATAGAAGACCCATTTCCACACAATTGGTGTATGTAGTGTTCCGCTCGTTCTGCTAGTCGCGTCTGATTTTCCAACTCGGCCAGATCTAACTCAGTGATGATGCTCCAAGTATCGTGGTAAACTGATAGGCTTCCAAGATCCTGAAATAGTACTCCCGTATTATTTAGGGGCGTTACAGAGTAAGGTTCCTCCGCGAGGGCTCCTATTATGAGCAGGAATAGTCCGTGGAAAATGATGGACTGCATTGTTATCTAGGAGCGGATAGGATAGGATATTAAAATGGGTTTCTTGTTGACTTTGTAGCTTACATTCTATTATATATGTATCTTAGAATTACTTAGATTATATTGACACCATGTAGAAAGGTTTTAGGCGGTTGTTATGTACCGTCACCTCTCGTTTACGAATTTTAATTGTGGTGTTAACTGAGCTGGGGATGCCGGTTACCGTATAGGGTCCTACCCAAATCTGGGAGAGCTTATGTTTACGACTCTCATTCTTGAGTAGAACCTTGTCTCCTCTGTGAAATGTCAAGGGACGTACAGCTTTGTCATAGTAATTTTTCGAGCGTTGTTTACTCATCAGAAGGTTTTTCCGTGCCATGGCGTAAGACTTTTGAAGCTTATACCTGAGAATATGGTAGTAGCTCTCGTGGTTATACACGGGTTCGGGGTCACGCCTTAAGTTGGACGGAACGTCCGCTGTAAAGCCGTAGAAGCAGTCCATGGGAGTTAATTTTGTCCCTTCGTGTACACTGTTGTTGTACACGAAAGCAGCGGTTCGCAGATAACTATCCCATGACCTGGGATTTTCGTCCACTATAGTTCGTAGATACTCAATCAATGGTCTATGTGCACGTTCGAGTGTTCCATTTGATTGGGGATGATTAGCTGAGGTTTTTCTGAAACGTTAATATATATTTGTTTCCGGATTCAGTTTCCTCTTGTGGGCCGACTATATCCAGATAGATTTTATCGAATGGTTGTTCCGCTATGTCTGTAATCACCATCGGCATTTTATACTGTGGTGAGGTCTTCATGGTTTGCTATTTGGCACACCGCTTAATGTGCTTTTCAATGTCACTAAGCATGTGCCTCCACCAGTACTTTCTTCGGATCCGTTTATAGGTTTTTATCACTCCCTGTTGGCCACCAAAGAGAGAATCATGATAATCTTTTAAGATTAATTGAAGGGATGGGGAAAGTTTGGACGCATGCCGTTTTGCTAGGGTCAGGTAGTGCTCCTTGGTTAGAACATTTGTGTCCTAAATACACTACCTCGCGTCTGAGAAATTGACATTTCTCAGGTTGAAGTTTCAGGTTATATTCTCTTAACCTGTCAAAGACTTTGCGAAGCTTTTCATTGTGGTCTGCGTGACTTTTTCCATAGATGACGATGTCATCTAAGTAAACGAAACATTCTAGGCCTTGTAGGCCAGTTAATATGAAATTCATAAAACGCTGAAATGTGGCCGGGGCTCCTTTGAGCCCGAACGGCATGCGTTTGAATTCATAATGCCCGTAGTTGGTACTAAAAGCCGTTTTTGCTCGATCTATCGGATCGACGAGTACCTGATGATAGCCATTGGCTAGGTCTAGGGTGGTGAAGTATCTTGAATGGCCCATTTGATCGCGGATATCCTCAATCCGAGGTAGCGGGAAGGCGTCGCCAATCGTTTTTTTCGTTCAACTTACGGAAATCAACGACGACGCGCCACCTTTTCTCACCATCTGGTCCCGCTTTTTTGGGGACGACTAGCAGTGGCGAGTTCCATGGGCTTTTGCTGGGCTGGACAATGTCGTTGTCCAGCATTTCTCTGAGTTGCTCATTTATGACATTTTGCTGTGTCTCTGGTAACCGGTACATCTTTTGGTTAATAGGTGCTTGGTCGTGCACCAGAGGGATGTCGTGGGTGATGGCGTTGGTATGTGTAAGCCTGTCACCTTTTAAAAAGAATATGTCATCATATTCGTAACAGAGATTTGCTATTGAGGCTTTTTCCTCAGAATTTAAAGTTTCATCCAGACTGAGTTCTTGCTCTAGTCTGGTGAGGCGGGGCTGAGTACTGGTGTCTTCTTGTTCGACATCGTTTAGGAACAGATATCGTATATGTTGTAGGGTGGCCTTCTGATCGGCGCTTATTGCCCTGTTTGTATTGTTCTTAAATCTAAACCTATTGTTATTATCTATATTCATTTTACCTCTTAGCCTATTTCTTTTATTTATGAGTGGCGTTGGGCCAGGTGGATCTGCGGGAGTCATTTCGACTCATGGGATTCAAAGGATGGGCTGTTGTAATATTTTTGTCTGGCTCTCGTTTCATGGGGACGACAGTGTAGTTTTTAATGGGAACCAGATTTAGGTTCACGCTGTTTAGAACTACTTGTGTACTGCGTGTGTTGAGGATTCCTATAGGGACTGCCTTTAACCCAGCTGAGAGTAAGGTGTTTGCTAAGAAGACTCCGTTGTCTATTTCTTTCGACAGACTGAGCATTTCTTCCTGCAACTGCAACGGAACTTTGACTACGATCTGAGACCTTGCTGGGACTCACACAGGTTCATTTAAATTCACCTGGTGCTATCCACTCTTACAGGCCGGATCTTTGGTAATTAAGTCACCCTTATCGCGTTCTTGTAAGTCACAGCCCACTTCTTCTGACTGAGAAGCTTTGAGAACACTTCGGGTAGGAGGTGTATCCCCGTCGGGTTTAATATCTTCTACCAGTGTCTCTTGGTTGACTGTGTTTTGTGAACACGGGTTGTCCGATGCGGTTTCTAATGGAACAGCAAACTCTTCTGGATTGATTTCCGTGCGAGGAAATCGCAGAACTTTGTTGGGTCCCTCAACATTACAGGTTTTGGCTAGGAAATCATTTCCTAGCAAGCCGTCGTCAGAAATACCTGGGATGTTTTTTACCACCTGAAAGTTGCAAGGTAAGTTACTTTTTAGCATGAAGTTTCTTTGGCAACTTCCTAAGGTTTTTCCGGTGCCAAAGGGGCTTTGAAGGGTTAGTTTTTTGTTGGGGTTTATTAGCTCGCGAGATTTGAGAGCTTCTTTCTTAATTATACTGATCTCAGCTCCGGTTTTCACTATTAGCTGGGCCTGACCATTTAGACTTATGTCTAGAGGGAGTCTGGCGGTGGGCACACTGAAGTCGGGCGGCTGAAAAGACCCGTTTTTATTGCTGGTAGGGTTTATAGTCGAGCCGGGGAGTTTTGGGTCGACTCTCTGTCGTTTCCCTGTTTTTTATCGTCCCATTTTTGCTTTTGTCGACATTCGTCGATCTTGTGTCCGCGGCGCCCACAAAAATCACATTTTTGTCTTATGTTAAAGACTCTGGGGCCTTTTATAATGCTCGGATCTGACTGTGGTGGATTGTTAGGAGATCCTCGTGTGAAACGATTTGCAGACTGTGTTTGGTTGTTTCGACAGTCGCGAATGTCATGCCCGTAACTTCTACAGTTAGAGCAGAAGGGGGTGTTATTCCGTTTTAGACACTCCCCGCTTCTGGCAGAAATTACAGGTGATGTTTTGTACCAGATTCTGTGTATCCGGTAGTCTAGATTCCCTTCGTGGAAATAGCGGGCGTAGTGGTTGAGCATGTACGTATGGGGTATTAGTAAACTGTCTGGGCTCTTGTGCTCGTGGTGATGCATACATGGGTGGCTGTGGTACTTGATTGTAGGGAGTTCGGCTAAGGGCTCGAACTCTAAGACTAGGGTGTATTGGTGCCATTGGATATGGCTGCTGCGTTAGCGGCCTTTGGACGAAAACTGTGCCTGCTTGTAACTTTTCCATATCTAAAGCCTTTTGTATCAGCTGCTCTAGATCATTTTCTAACAAAGTGAGGAGGTACTGGCATAGGTGGGGATTGTTCACTCCATTTTTGAGGGCATTCTTGGCGAAGTCCGCCAACTTTGTCTTCACAACTGGGGCTGCCGTTGCTCCGTACTTCAGTACCGCTGCCTCGTTGCAAAGCATCAGCAACTGCTTCACTCTTGTTGTGAAGGCAGTGAGAGTTTCCAACGGGATTTGCCTCATTGCGATCAATTTGTTGACCAACTGTTGGTACGATTCTCGTGGTAAATAGGTTCTGTTCAGACGTTCCTCCACCTCACTAAAAGTAGTTGGAACGTCCGAAGCAAACAGCTGATAAGCATCGCCACGAAGTCTTGTGGGCAAGATATGTAGGAATGCTGGTTTTCTTCCTCACTTAAACAGTGTAAGGCCTGTTTGCAACAGCCAATAAATGTATGTAGCTCACGACCTAGCTGTGGGTTATTTTCACCCGAAAACAGAGGAACTAGTTGTGCCGTGAGCTTGGCCACCTTTGCATAATCTACCATTGTAATTATCTTTTTATTTAAACTTTTGTAGGGTAGTCTACTGGTGCTTTGACGAGTTTCAGGGACGGTTTCTGGACTAGAATCCGTGAAGGATACTTCTAGCCAGCCACTAAGGAGATTTTCGGCGGTTGTTTGGTCACAGGCGTCACCACTAATATCACTGTCACTTTCAGCACTTACAACTACACTGGCTGAGCTCTTATCTAAACCTAGTGAACGTGAATGCCCGGCGAATTCGATAAGCTCCTGTTTGAATCGCTCTGTTTCTATTTTAAATTTTTCGATCTGTGTCAGCCTCTGCTCTCTGCCTTGACTTAATCTGTGGTCAAGGGCGTCGCAGTGCGTGACCGTGAGCTTATCGGATTCGCGTGCCTTCTCTAATAACTTATATAAAAATTTATCTAGACTTACTTTAGATACAACTGTGGGCCCTGTTAAAACGGTGCCGCTTCGAAGGCGAACTCCTGTTGTTTCTTGCTGTGATGGGTCTGGATTCTGGCGCTCCTGGCTTCCTGATTGTGCTGCGTTGTCTTCTAAGGCGTTGTCTGTACCTTCCCGGAGGTGTTGTGAACTCTCACCTGGGGATTGCTCCGCGTCGGATGAAGGTGTAGAGTTTTTCTCTTGCATGTACCTCCCGCGATGTCCAAAAGGGAGGCTTCCAGCCTTCTTAGAGTATTCCCTTCTGGAATGCTTTTTGCTACTAGGGGGGCTCCTGCCGTCTTAATTCCCTTGGCTGAGATTGAAAGAGGGGCTTTTGCCGACTTCGAGATCCCTTTCAATCCTGGAACGAAGTTACAAATTTCCGGTGCTTCTTTTTGCTACTGGTGGGGGGGGGGGGGGGCTAGGCCTACTTACTTCCCCTGGATATGGTTGAAAGGGGGGCTTAAAGCCTTCTTCGAAATCCCCTTCAACCCAGGAACGATGATATCTTCCTTCTGGAGCTGGTTGTAAATGGGTGTCCGTTGTCCTGCCTTCTATTCGGCTGGGAAAGAGCTTCTATTAGTGAGTCCAGGTCCCCTGATGATTTCGTTTCTTTTTTTTTCACTCACTGGGGTGAACGCTTGCTCGCTTGGAGCAGAGGCGCCTATAGATGAGATTTACCCCGAGCGTTGGGGGTGACGTGGCCTTATAGCTTGGCTAGTGTCACAGGTTCCCCGCAGATTCGTGTAGTACCAAGGCTTTTCAAGCGTTTACGATCGTTTAACTTGACCAAGCTTCCTTGATCCTACCGGCTGCGCCAATTGTTATATAATTATTTATATCCACTACTTACAGTAGTCGGGGGTATTCACAGTTTTCGTTTTCCGATTTTCTAGCTCTCATTCCTTGTTTGGTGTTTTTATTATTTTGTTTTTGTAAAAATGAAACTCTACACTTGAACGGTTTTTCTTTTTCTCTTTATTTTTTTTTTATTCACTAGTAACTTTTCAAGAACAATTTCTGCTGTTATTTTCCAAAAACTTTTAGGTATCAACTTTTTCCCTATTTTACAAAAATAATTCTCTAAACATAACCTTTACTTCATCAAGGACTTTTTACAATACCATTTTTTTTTCTTTATTAAACGAAACTTTTCTTCACCAAAAGACCGAGACCGCCCGCTGAGACCACGCCGCTTTTACGTTTTCAAATCAACTCTAGTTAAAAGGTCAAAACTCTTCTCGTAGTTTTTTGCCGAACCGCCGTATTCTAATTTAAAATTCCAACTCAACTCTTGATCACATTCATCGTGATCAAAAGCCGTTGTTCAGGATCGAAAATGCTAAATTGCATTTTCTTATCCTGAGAAAATTTTACTTTTTCAATTCTGGACTTGTTCAAACACGTCCAGAATTATTCGCGTTGAACGATGGCTTCAAAAATGTAATCTTACACTTTTTAAAACATCATCCACCGTTTGAAATCGCGACGCGCCTATACATACTGCGTGTTTCTTATCGCGAAAGCTTTTTTCGTAATATGTATGTACGTATGTACATACACGTTGTATTTTTCGCGACAAATCGTACTGAAGGTACGATTTCCTTTTTGATTTCTTTTTTAATTAAATTGTTGAAATGACAAATTTTGCTGAAGGCAAAATTTTGACGTGGAAATTTTAAAGTAAAACGACTTGGGGTGTAAAATGAAACTTTTGTTTTTCCCAAGTCGTTTGATGGGAAAAATTTTATGACTTGTTTGTTATGTGAAAAAAATTGCTGATGCAATTTTCTTCACCCTTTTTGGACGATAAACTAATCATGTTTTGTGCATGATTAGTTTATTGAATTTTTATGTTTTATGGTTTTTCTTGTATATGCCCAATTTTAGGTTTCTAGGTATATAGGGCTTATTAATTATTTGTTTTTATCTTTTTACCTGTTAGGCCCTAAGGTTTTTTATACCTACCTATGGTACATATATGTACCTAGGTTTTTTATACATAACATGATTAGTTTATTGAATTTTTATATTTTATGGTTTTTCTTTTATATGCCCAATTTTAGGTTTCTAGGTATATAGGGCTTATTAATTATTTGTTTTTTTTCTTTTTACCTGTTAGGCCCTAAGGTTTTATATACCTACCTATGGTACATATATGTACCTAGGTTTTTTATACATAACACCAGTTTACATGTCTCGCATTGAAATCCCCCCAATAATGAAAAGGTCATAGTTGTGAGTTAGAGCACAAAGGTTGTCCAAGTCAGTTATCATTTCCAGGCATATATATGCTACCCGTAATTAATTTTTTGGTTTGACCTTAGTTATCAGTAAACTCGATTGAAGCCAAGCATGCCGAGAAAATGTTACAATCGAACGGAATTTTTGCGTATTTGAATTATTCCGAAATGATAATGGCAGTCCCCCTACCATTTCTAAGTTTATTGTAACCCTTTAGGGCTAGTCTATGCCTGTCGTTTAATCTAGTTTCAGAGATGAAAACTATCTGGGATTTTAATTCGATTAAAAGGTTTAGAAGAATCAACCTTCTCTTGTGCGAAATAAGCGAATTAATGTTTAATGAAAGTAATTTTAAAGTTGATTGTACACTCATCGTAATAAGGAGGTTGCCAAATTAAGATAGGTCACTATCTTCTCATCTTGAGATTTTATGGATCTATATTCCGGCCAGAACTCTCTAATTTTTCTTACTAGATCAATAAACGATAGTTTAAACAGGTTTCATCCATATAATCATTGAGGATGTTGCCGTCTAAAACATGAGGTTGATAGTTTAAACAGGTTTCATCCATATAATCATTGAGGATGTTGCCGTCTAAAACATGAGGTTGACCCTTTTGCGGTGCCGCACCTCTCTTCAGTATTTCCGCGTAAGATTTACTTGGCGTAGTAGCAATATTAGCATTATTTTTAACTATGTCATTGACAAAACTAGAGCGATTGGTAATATTTTCTTTAATTTTATTTTTTAATGTAATTCTTTTCGTTTTATATTTTTGAAATTCGGGGAACCCTTTGTAGCTGGCCGGGTGACCACTAGCTTGGCAATTGGCAAATTTAGGAGACGGGCTTTTCTCTTTTTCCACTTCAATACAGATTTTGGAGTCATGACTGTCCCCACATACCACACATCTGGGTTTATATCCGCAGTAGGTACACTCCAGTATGGCCAAACCTCTGACACCGAAAGCATCTGGCCATATCTTTTGAGCGTCTTTTTTCCCAATGTATTCTATGTCGAGGAATATACCTAATATTGATTAGCTTCTTCATATCTTCTTCATCTTCGATTTGAATAACGAATATGTTTAACGGAATGTCAATCTTTCTAGAATTTGGGGTGGAAAAGCGATATACATTAGCGATGTTAATGTCTAGTAACTGTGCTACGATATCTTTATGGATCTATTCGGTATTGATGTCACCATCTACCTCGTCGATTTTCTTAACTCCTTGGGCGTAAAAGAGAAAGCGTCTATTAGCGAATTTTTGAAAAGTTCCACCATTTCTTTATGTAAACCCACGTGGTTCACAATAATTTTTGTTTTAAGATAATCTATAATACGAAAGTAAAATTCAATACTACTTAAATTCATTTCAATAATTTTGTTGTTAATGATCTCTGTTAGTAAACTAGTATTAACTCCAAATGTATAAACAGGAGGGCAAAATTTGGGTGGTTTATCTATTCTATTGTTATTGTTTTTATTACTGTTAGATATAATATTAGGCACAATACCGTTTCTGTTGGCACTTTAGTTTACTTGGACATTTGGCCACGATATGACCTGATCTTAAGCAATTCACACAAAGTCCTTTTGATTTGACCACTTCAAATCAGTTTTGAGTACTTAAAGTTAAATATTTTGGACATTTTCGTATAGAATGTGATTCTTGACAAAGACAACATTGAGGGGTTCTGGTGACATGGAAAGTTTGAGGCTGCCTTCAAGATTTTTCTTATAACAAAGGCTTGAGTTCTTTGATTATAGGCTTTGTTTTTAAATTTATGACCTCCAAAGTACGAAATCGTGATTCAAGAAATGTCTTTAGCTCATCCCACTTTGGAAGATCCCTTTGGGAACCTAACGATTGTTCCCATAATTGAAGCGTTTCACAAGGTAGTCTTTGGCTGATCCAGTAGACTAAAATTGTATCCCGTGACTCGATATCAATGCCGAAATTCTTAAGGCCAGCGAGAGATTCTGATATTTTATCGAGAAGTAACTTATCACCTTTGGCAGATTCTTGATTGACATTAGATTGGTTGAATAATACGTCTAATTGCGATTTAACTAGCATGCGCTTATTATCATATCGCGTTACTAAAATATTCCATGCCGATTCATAATTTTGCACTCGATATTATCGTACTGTTTAAAAGACTTTGTGCATCTCCTGCAAGATGTGCCTCTAAATATTGGAACTTTTGTATCGGGGATAAATTTACATTTTCATGCACGAGAGATCGAAACAAATCATAACAGGTGCTCCATAGGAGATAATCTCCGGTAAATGTAGGCAAGGAGATTTTGGGGAGATTTATTTCCTCATGTTTTGAATGAGCATTAACAACTTTAATCTCAGTGTCCTTTCCAGGAGCTGCATTAACTACAGCCGGTGGATAATGAGGTTGTAAATCTGACCCGATTAAAACGAATGAGTCTAGGTAGAAGTTTTCAACCTCCCAATATACTTCATCAACCATTGCCATTTTGTCTCTCTAGTGGTTTGACTCCTCCCTGAACCTGCTGCTAGGATCCAACTCATTACCATATAAGGTCAAGAGCATTGCATATTCGCAACTTTCCCCTATTTTGTCAATTTTGTAATAGGTCTTGCGCATTAAAAATAGCTCTGTCTCATGGATTTCGAGATCTCCTTTTAAATGCATGACGACAGTCATGGTCTACTGAATTCAGAGGTGAGCAAACGATCGATTGACTCCGAATCTGACCGACTGTCGATCAAAGATTTCCATAGGATTTTATAGGAGGTGACAAAAAACCTGTCACAGATGTCAGACTACAGGCATGCAATGGCAATCTACTCGGACATCAAGAAATGTAAGTATATATATTTATTATTGTAAATGTTTTATATGATGTGAACGTTTTATTTTCCTTTGGTTTGTTTTTTTTTTGCTTGGTTTTGTGCAATTTGTGTAAATTGTAACAGAAATTCGATTTCGTTTTGGTGCTGTGAATATTCAACAATATGTGGTGTGTTTGTGTTATGCATGTAGACAGTTTTACTTGAAAATAATATTAAGTTCTACCTTTGATTTTAGATTGCCAAAGAGCAAGTGATATTTACATACTATATACCTACATGACATTGTAAATTCAACATATTTATCAGAAAGTACAAATAATTAAATTAGTTTAAATCTAGAATTGATTCTTTGTATTGATGCCTTTTCTTTTCTTTTTAGATGATGGAAATTAGGAAGCTCTACGCCAGAGGTGCTCTTTTCTTGGATTGAGCCACAACAGATGCTTTTCTTATAAGTTTGAGAATCGGGAACTTTGAAAAGTGGTCAAAAACTATCAATATGCAGACATTTCCTTTCACTGACCGAGGATATGGACCCAGAAAGTCGATGTACAGCTTTTGCCATGGTCTTTCTGTCACAGACTGGACTCCCATAGGTGGTCTAAGAATAGTATTGGGGGCTTTGGTCTATATATACACATCACACCTACGTGGTTTCTGACATCAACTGTCATTCGTGGCCAATACAGGTGTCTTCTTAAACGTTCCAGTGTCTTCCCTAGACCTCCGTCAGAAGATAGTGGCGGATCATGCGCTCTTGAAATGACGTCGGAGACAAGCCCTCGTGGAATCCAAAGCTTCCAAGCCTCTTCCTCCTAAATCAGATCACCTGTTCTCGGAACAGTCCGAATATAAACGAAGCAATCACTGACGTAAAGATCTGGTAGTTTGCCAGAAGCTGTTTTAACCTTATGCCTCAGCTCCTCATATTCCAACGAGTTGAAATATGGAGAACTAAGGTCAACTTCCGGGCCAGGACCTTCAGGTGATGACAAGCTGTCGCAATGAATTCGTGACAGCGCATCAGGAACGACATTCCGGCTTCCTTTTTGGTGTTCGATGGTGAAGTCGAAGCCTTCAAACTCCAGCCATTTCAAGCTCGCATGATCAGTCACTATCTTAAACGGCATAAGTTCTATGAAGGGCCTTCTGTACACTTTAGATTGAAGCTAGATATTCCTGCTCTGTGACTGTGTAATTTCTTTGCGCTGAGTTCAACTTTTTCGAGACGTAGGCTATTGGCTTCTCGTGGGCATCGTCATCCAGTCGAAGCAGCACTCCTCTAGAGACGTCTGGGCTTCAGGTGTCCATTGGAACTGACTTGGATTCTTCAGAGTGTCTGTGATGGAGGCAGTTAGATCATCATAGTTCGATATGAACAATCTATACCATCCCGCCATACCTAGTAGGCGTCGAGCTTGCCGAACAGTTCTAGGTGACGGATAGTCAACTATGGCTGAAATCTTGTCGGGGTCAGTTCTTATACAATGGAACCCAAGAATTTTGATACAAAACTTACTCTTCTCAGCGCTGATAGTGACGCCAGCTTTCCTCACACAATCCGCTGCACGGGCTAGCAGCGTGAGATGAGAGTCAAAGTCTGATGACAGAATTAGTAAATCGTCAAGATAGACGAGAACATTCTCACGAAGATCGAAAGGAATGAATTTATCCATGAGGCGGCACATAGTTTGGAGCATTGTATAGGCCGAATGGCATCACGGTGTACTGATAGAGAGGATGACCAGGTACTGTAAACGCGGTCTTCTCTCTGGACTCAGTGTCTAGTGGGATCTGTCAAAAAACGTCTTTGAGGTTCGGGCTTGTGATGTAGTTTGCCGGAGGAAGTCGACTCAGAAGCGCATCTATCTGCGGCAGTGGATAGGCGTCCTCCTTAGTAACAGAGTTGACTTTCCTGGCGTGAAAACAAAGCTGGACCTTTGCAGGCTTCCGCACTAGAACCACTAGAGAGCTCCAAAGACTCTGGCTCTCCTCTATCACACCCCACGATAGCATTCGTCGCAATTCAGCATTCGTCGCAATTCAGAATCGTCAAATTCTGTAATGCCGGTGAATTCGCATAAAACCTCTGTTTTATCGGAGTCGTCTCATTCGTTTCAACTTTATGAGTGACAAGAAATGTTTTTCCTTAGCCCAACGAGGCGAAGGAAGGAAAAAGCTGTTTCGTGGCTTCAAGATGTTGATTTTCCTGAACCGAATGAACATGGCAGTCATTGTCTGAGGCAGCCAATAAGCTTGGCATCACTTCGGCAACTATACAAAGAACATCTGGAGTCCACCCAAATAGACGCCAGAGGTCTATCCCCAGGTATACTGCTTGTGTGAGCCCAGGAACCACGTAAAAATGCACGTTGTGGGTCTTTTCACTGAAAGTGATGTCCAAGTCCACACTACCATGAACATCCGTCATGCCGCCGTTAGCTACCTGCACTCTAGTGTGATACCTCTTCCATTTGACGTCGGCGTCAGCTAGTCTCTCTAGAGCTCCCTGGCCAAGGATGCTGACAGTAGCACCACTATAAAGCAACCCAGGCACAGTTTTCCCTCGCAACTTAACTTCGGCGTATGGTCGAATTTCCTCCGGCATTGGCACTGAAATGTGGGCCAGTTTCTTTCGTTCAGTTCGGATTCGTCGGCAATCTCCGCGCCAACGAACAGTGGATCGTTTCTTTCTTTGTCCAATGTTTAAGTCAGGATACATAATTTCAGCTAGCTTGGCTACTGAAAAAAAATACGGTCTTGTACTACATTGTAGTTTTGCAGACGCGTGTAATAAAACAGACTCACGCCCACTCGTCATAACAGAGCTTGGTGACAGTTTTAGTACCGAAACGACAGGAGGGCGAATTTCCTGCTCAGTAACATCGCCAGCAACAAGTGCTGACGGTTTTATCGGAACGTCGAAAATTAAAGACTCTTCCAAAGAAGTGTCCAGTAGTGTCGTGGGCTCCCTATAGGTCGAAGCTAAGTGAATTAGTAGGATGAGAGGGAGTCTCTGAATGATATCAGCGGGCAGTTCAGTGGTTCATCGTTGAGGTCTGCTGATGGAGCGGACCTTCCTCCTTGGTCAAGGCTTGAACTGCAGTCGTCGTAATAGTTGCCGTTCGGGCCGTTCACACTGGTCGAGAAAACGTGGTGGCATTCCCGACCCGTCTCTCGTTTTTCGTCAAGCAGTGTCTGCAAGTTAGCTTGAAGACGTTTTTGTGTCCGCATCCATAGCAGAACACTCGTTGTCTTTCCTGCATGCAGTCCTGGTAAAAATGACCGGGTTGGTCACAGTCCCAACAACTAAATTTTGGTGGTGCCGATATACCAGACACTGTTGCTGCTTCCTCACTGTTTTCAGGTGACATATGCTGTTCAGCATCTGTCGAATGACAATCGACTAACTCGCTAACTCTTGGGCTGCGATATGTGTTCCAGCTGCACGTGGTGGCGATTCGCTGCTGAGTAGCCTGTATTTGAGTCACGAGACCACGCAGTTGATGTATGGTGTTTGTGGGATCCAGACAGATTTGCTGTTGGATGTCTGGAAGCAAAACGATTTCACAATTTCTAGAAACTCTCCGTCCGCCAAAGGGCTTTGCAGTTAATCACGCAGATGTAGCAGGTATTGGTGATACATAGCAAATAACTCCCCTGCTATCTGTTTTCTCAACATCAGCTGGGCCTTCACCTTTAGGTCATCCTTCGGTAATCCCCATTCATCTAACATTGTCGCTTTTATATACTCCCACGAAGGTGTGGAGTTCTGTCTCAGAAGAGACCAGTACCAGTCCATTGCTGGACCAGAAAGCCATGTTGTCATACGTCGAACTAAGAGATCAAAATATCCGTCTAAGGGCATGGCCATAACGCCCCACCGCACCTAGCACCGCATAATGCATCGCCTGAGCTTGGTGTGCGTTGATAAAATTCATCCTTTATTTCAAATAGAAATGGCCACAGTGGTGCACCGCACCTTGCATTGCTCCCCGCACCAACCATTGCACTGGGCCTAGCACTGCATACAGGAAATGAGGTGCTATTTCTTTTGTGCGGTGCGTTGGTATTATTTATAGCGACTAGAGTGAAATTCGCAGCCTCAACTGTTTATTTAATAAATTTTAAAAGTAGAGTGCCTTGATCATAGTTAAATCGAATGAAATTCGCAGATTTAACAGTTTATTTAATTAAAATGCAAGGTTCAATAGATGCGGTGCAAGTAAAATCAGCTATTTGGGACAATTATGATAATAATCATTACAACAACATTGTGTTAAGCAAATTATGGGAGGAAGTTTCAAAAGAATGCGGCTTACCACGTAAGTATTTTATTTTTATTAAAAATGTACCCAGTTTGCAAGATTTCTTTTATAAAAAACAATTTCTTCAGACAGTCATGCAATAAATTCTTTTAAATTTAAGTGATTGGATTCTGACATACGTATATTTTAAATGATTCTCGGATATTTTGCGCCTCTGTTGATGTTCTACCCCTTGGAATATTCCTACTTCCTTTCCTAGGATGGAGTTTAATATATTGTAGATTATGTTTCATACCTTCAAGTTCAATTATTGCATTATGAATAATGCAAACACATTGTACTATTTCTATCGCAAATTCAACATCGGTCGCGAATGGTTTTTCCAGAATTTGTCATTTATTTGTAATTATACCGAAAGTGCACTCGACTGTTCTTCTCGCACGTGATAGACGTCTGTTGAAGTACTCAGAATCCAATTGCTGTCTGCTATACGGCCTTAGAAGATTCTTCATAAGCGGATAATCTTTACCTTCTATTATAACGTAAGACATTTTTATGAAAGAATTTGGTTCCATCTTCCTCAAGTAAATTTAGAGTTTCAGTTGAGATTTGTTTAAATAATTCAGATGCTTTAAAAGTTCCTCCATCACTTTGTTTGCCAAATGAACCAACATTTATATTTATAAATTTATAGTGAGCATCTACTAGTCCTTGAAGGACTATCGAATAAAAAACTTTATAATTATAATACATTGATCGGGAATGTGAAGGCCGACGTAAGCGAATATTTTTACCATCCAGAGATCCCACGCAATGCGGGAAATTCCAAATTTTAAAATAATCTTCTACGATGTCTTTAAAGTCTTGTTGTGATGGATGTTTCATATGTATTGGATATAAGGTAGTCCAGATTGCTCCAACTGTTTCTTTTATGATTTTTGCGCCTGTTGTTTTCCCCATACGAAAAGAAAAGGCTTAACCTCTGAAAGATGTACCACATGCTAAAAGCCTAGAAAATATTTTTTGTTTTTCCACTCTGTAGTCATTTCATTTTTAGTAATTTTAATTTTCTTATAGAATCAGAGGCAAAAGGGAAGTGGAAGCGTCTTCGTGAAACTTTCAGTAAAAAGTTCACAGCAGTCTCTTGCAAAAATTCTGGACATGCTGGAGGAAACATGGAGGATGTTAAGTGGTCCTATTTCCAAAATTTGATGTTTCTGAAGGATCAATTTACACCCCGCAAGACAACAGATAGTTTCATTAAAGAATTGTGTTCTGAAATATTTATCGATGAAATTATTAGTGAAGGTGCAAGAGAACTTGGTGCTGATATTCAGTTTGTGCTATCGCCGTCTCCAGGACGTTCAAGCACTCCATCTTGCTCCAATATACCAAAAATATCTGCAGGCAGAAAGCGCCCTCAAAATATGGATCCCCATGTTCTTGCTTTCTTGGATGCAGAAAAAGAAAAACTCCAATACCTTAAGCGAAAGGAAACTACTCGCGAGAAGCGGATGGAGAAAGATGTAGATGAAGATACCTCATTTTTTAATAGCAAAAGATGAGATTTCGCATTAAAGTTATGAAACTTCTTGAGGAAGAATTTCACGGTCAGGATATGGAGCCTAGTAATCTTAACCAGCCACACATTTTACCGAATGCATTTTTAGTAATAACGATATCCAATCAACACTGCAGTTCTAATCCATCTACTTCAGAGTCAGTGTTAACTGATAAAAAATTTTCTGCGCAGAATGTCGAAAACTCTAAAAATGCATTCGAACACCCAATATCGTAATATTTTATGTGGTTTTTCAATCTTTGTAATTCTATACAGTAAAATAATAAAGAAAACAATTTCCTTATCGTACCGTGACCATTAGTCTTTCTACTATTACTATTGGTTGTTTGTGGCAATTCATCCAATTTTTCACAATTTTTCCGTCAATCTTCTATAAAGTGTAGTCAAATGTTGATAAGTCCATGCGTATATATTCATAAAACCGATGTCGGTCTCTTCGGAGATCTTTATATAAATGATGAAATTCACAAAAATCACTTCTCTTGCAGTTAATTTCATGAATACGGTTTGTATTTCTTTTTAAATTTTTTAAATGATTCCACTTATTAATTTCACACAAAATTTCGTCCTCTTCAGAGGAACTGCAATTAGAGTGTTGCATTTTGCAAAATTTTAGCTTCTGATATAACAAATTTGTGATAGCTTTAGGCAATGTCCGGTGCTTCGATGGAGCGGACGGAAGCTGGCTAAGATTTTGTCCATGTTGACTCAATGCAGACGATGATCTATAAAACGACTGTCTACGCGGGTCGTGAAAATCTTGAGATGGTATCGTTTCACCCACAGGAGGAGGTGGACGTGATACGTCAACTGGTAGCATTGCAGCTGATATCTGCTATCTGACGTTATTGGAGGCCTTCGCGAAATAAATCTTGAAGCTGCATGCGCAGACCTGCCATCAAAGCCTCTGTCGCTACTAAGTTTTGACCTTTGGCAAAAGGCAATGTGCTATTTCGACGCGAGTTAGGATGGGAAAAGGTCGTGAAATGCGGATGTGGCATTCCAGGTGATAGAGATCCTCTACCAACTGGTGGGATCGTTGGAGCTGGTAAGTCAAACATTGGAGCTGTTTACCCTCGTTATTGACAGGTTTCGTCTTCGGTTTCCTTGGGATGGCTCCAGTATATTCGGTAAAATCATATTGTGTAAGGCGGAGCCGACTGTTTGGACAGCTGGCCTGTTCGCCTATCCACGTTCGCTAACATGCCTTGTGGAACACGTGTCCACATATGGTCCTGACAGGCTTCCTTTCGACTGACCAGTCTCTATCTTGACAGATGGAGGACTGTTCAGGCAACTTGTTCACACTATCTGTCGCGGGAGGTGGTGCTCTCACGGTAGCCATTATCAAAAATTTACAATCTTCCAAGAGGTTAACGAAATTGAATGTATAACCAATAGTCAAATCTATTTAGTTTCTGCAGCTTGTACCGAGATTTGTCGTAGTTTGGTTAAGAGACACGTAAGTCTCGACAGAAGTCAGAGATTCAAAATTCAAAAAAAAGTTCCTCAAAAATTTCGAAAAGGAAGTCCTCAGGACTATCCTCCAAGTATAAAAATTATCAAAATTCAGGGTTCGACACGTCAGACAAAAATCTTTCTTTCATATAATCAAATATGCAATGCCGCAAACTTTCGACATAAGCGAAATTCATTTCAGCGGGGAATTCAAAATACTTCGTCGTTATCGTACTAAAGGACGACGCTTAAAATCAAGATACACGCCTGCACTAGCAAAATCGCGCAGGAAAAATAACCGCTAACTTGCAATTGACAATCTACAACAATTTCCGTTTAAAAAAATAGAAAAGTTTCATGAAAGTTCTCTCCTTCACCCTCCAAGAACTAACTCTCAACACAAAAGTCATCCAGGCCCACTCTCTCCCCAATCAGGTCAGAAAACATACGACGAAGGCAAGTAGTGTGAGTATGTGCGTGAAAAATCTTGAGTCCACACAGAAATCCGGGAAGAGTCGGGTTGGAGGAGCTAATGACTGAAAATGATACTAGAGATACTTCAGCCAGGCAGTTAGCAATATGCCAACTCCTGATTACTGAAGGTCTCCAGCACCACTTCCATTCTCCAAAAACTCTTTCCTTCCTCCTTACCTGATTGCAATGCTTAGCTAACTTTCCAGCTGGGCAGAGTCATGAATCTGGTCAGCTAGCTAAAAGCTAAAAGCCAAAAAGTCATCTCACAGATACACGACTCTTTCCAGCCAGTTGGCCAACAGAGATATGCCTCAGTGAGAACGCAATCAAAAAAAATCGCGAGGCCACCTACTATTTCCATAGCACAAAGCCAGCAGGAAAGATCAATTAAAAAAAAATTTAAAAAAAATCAAAAAAACTCGACAATAGCTCCGACTTGAGGCTTGACCAAAGTCAAACCTAAAGTTGAACTTCAACTCAAATCAACGATAGCAAAACTTTAAACTTTATTTATTCCAAAAACTCAAAAACTTACTTTAATCCAAACAAAATAGCAAAACTTTAAAACTTTAACATTACTCTACTGACAAAAACTTTAAATCACAAAACCAGTTAGACTCCTGTCCACATATAACTTCCACTGATCGTGAGATTACCGAGTCAGACAATTTAGCTGATAGCCAAATGTCCATATCTCTAAGCAATCTCAGTTCTCAGCAAGGGTCATACTTAGACCGCCGAAGTCTAACTAAGGTGGTTCCATTTTGGGCGGCAATTTGTTATGGTAGTATGTTAGAGTGATTTAATTGGACATGAAGTCCAGACTGCCAGCATGAGCTGACTGATCACTCGGTCGACAGCGTTGACTGCAGGGCGGCACGATAGCTCACCTCGGCTATTGGCGGAGAGTGTGGGAAGGTTCCACGAAGACCTGCCGCTGCCACAAGCCATATACAAAATTTTTCATGCCTACAAATCAATAACCCGTAGCACCCATTCAGTCCTTAAGGGATTTTTACAAGACTTACCTACATCCATTGGGAAGGGACAGATGTTTGAGCCTTCTCTGCTTGCCCCAACCACCCAACTGACTCTGAGGGCAGATAACTTTCAGAGTCCCTGTGTTGACCTGAAAGGAGAAGAGTAGCGGACCTTTTCAACCTACATATCGAGAGAGCACCGGGAGATTGAAGGAGGAAAACAAACCCTAGTATGTCATTACGTTTGTTATGTATTTATATTGACACTACTCAATTGTGAGCAACTGATTCCGTTGAGCTGCACCTTCGCGCATACAAATGTAAGCACCCACACCTAAGAAGAACTACAGGCGAACCACATACATTCACGGTACACACATAAATGGTAGCAACCACACCTAAGAAGGCCTACAGGCGCACAACATAATTCGCATGATGACGACAGGAATACACGACGCGTTCATATATTCTATTCATATAGACCTAAAAGTTGCAGAAAAACAATATAATGTATTATAATATAACAAAATAGTAGTAGAATAATGGTTGTGATTATAGTAGACTTAAAAGTTGTAGAAACATTTTAATGCGAACTGTCATTCCGTTGAATTTATATATATTTATTATGATACTGAATTAATTAACGTTATCAAGTTGATGCTTTGACAGTATGGAGGTTGCTATTGTTTAAAGTTTAAACTATTTTAAAACCTTACAGGTTGGTCCAAGATTCTAAACGCAAAGAAAAAAAACAAAAACAAAGAAAGGAGTAAAAGGAGAAAGAGAAAAAGATAATGCTAAATAGAAAAGCAGGAAAAAATGAAGACACATGAAGTGCAAACACCACAATACAAAACTGTGTGGACTGCGACTATAAAGATCCACGCCTATGTGAACTTACAGGCAGGCCTTGTTGGAAACCGGCACTAATATCCGTTCCCGGGCCAAAATAAGAAGAAGCTCTGGGCTGTGAGTTCCTTATATGAGCATGTTCGGCCACTTCAGTGCGTCATTTTTTGTGGAAGAGTTAAATTACTAGAGTTTTTTAAAAGAAAACCAAAAAAAGAAAACGGGAGAAGAAAAGTAGCTGAAAGCAAAATAAAAGAGGAAAAAAGAAAAGTTGCGTAAGGATCCTGGACCGCTGAAAGGTGCGAAGGAAAACACACAAATAAAAAATTAATTCAAAAGGCACTCCATGCCATCCAAGTTAAGTGGTTCTTGAAAGAAATCGTAATTTCATAGGGACGGGGAATATTATGCTATAATACCATCATCAAATATATATATGAAAATTAATTTACTTCAGCATAATTACTTCTCATGGGAAAATTTAGAGACAAACAAAAATATCAGATTGCATTTTATCGTTTGCCGACTTAATGAAAAACAAAAGTGTCTCATTTCATTTCATTTGGTGAGAAAATATTCAGTTTAGTAAAAATTCTTTCCCATGAGAACTTTATGCTGATTAAACTTAAAACATGTATTTGAAAGACCAGATTTGTTAAGAAAAATTATTCTTACTGAAATTAAACGGCAGTGTTGAATTAGTTTGGAATAAAGAAAAATGATACTGGTTCAAATAACAAAATTTATTTACGTCCAATAACTAACTGAACCTCATTAATAAATCAAAGCAAATTTATAATATTAAATTGCTGACAATGAATTATTACAATATTAATGACACAAAAAAGAAAAAAGAAATTAAGAAATTTAAATAAGCAAAAGGCAAACAATTATTGCAATGAGGTGAATGAATTGCATCAAATGCTGACAATTGCATTTTCACTCATGCAATTAAATTAAGTTTCATATGGAATTCTGCCACCTAAGGTTTTTAGTTGAGGTGAATGAATTTATTATTTTTATGTTTATGAATTTGTGGTTTTATTTAGATATACTCCGTACATTTTCCCCCTTCAATGTTGAGTGATGGTAACTCGATGCTGTCCTGTCGCTCTTCCCTTCGGTTGCCTCGTCGTGGAGCTGGCATTGGTTTCATACTCTTCCGCTTTAGGTAGCATGTTAATTGTTTGTTGTATTTTAGGTAAAGTCCAATCGCTATTATGATGATTGCAAGACCGTATATGCTGCCGTAGTGATGCAGGTCATGGATATCTAGGTCAGGCATGCTGTCTATACGTTGTTGTTGGAATTTTATGGCCTTGTTCAGTTCTGCTAAGTCATTGCTGTTCACCTCCTTAATCAGCTGTGGAATCTCTACACCTGATATATTTGGTATTAATTGGGTGCTTGAATTTAAAAACCTTGAGATGACATTGTTTTCTGGTATGAAGGAAGATTTTATCCTTCTTTGTATTTTGTTGTTAGAATTTATAGATAGTGTTGGATGATTTATAACACAGTCTTGTTGAAGTTGAATGATTCCGTTTCCGTTTAGTGATAAGTGGTGTGTGGCGTCTCCACATATGATGTCGAACCGTGTTTCTTCCTTAAAGATGAATAACCAGGTACTAGTGCTATGTAATTTTATCCATATGTTCTCTGTTTCTGTAATTCGTAACTTGCAGAAGGGTGAAATCTTACGTTCGTTACTCAAGAGCTCTAATTCACAACGACTTTGATTGGACTTTAATGTGAATATTGGTTGTTTTAGAATGCAGATGATTTGATTATCGGTCACCCCTTGGCAGGCCTTCAAATCTTCCTTTCACATATGAGTAAAACGATCTCGTGGACGATTCACAGCTAGGTATTTGCTGGATGGCTCGATGTAAATATATTTCTCGTCATGAATTACTGGAATCGAAATTAGTTCATAAAGATGATATGCCTCTGTATTTAGCAGTGGGATTCGTATGTCAAATAGAGCGTTGTTGTAATTCTTACTTTCATGTGGATTGAATTATAGATGCTCATTAGTGAAGTTTTACTTCCATCTCCGGGTAATCTAAGATTTTGCTGAATATGTTCTCGTATAATCTTGATTTGATCATTAAGTTGTGCGGGTGTGAGTATTAATGTGTTTACAAGTCCTTGTTTTGTATCCATTAGTACGGCTAGAATACTTCTTTGAATGGTTTGAAATGAAATCATGCTCAATGTAATCAAAATTGCTGCCGAATAGAATAATTCGCTAACTAATGTTTCATACTGTGAATGGTTTAATTTAACAGTCATAGCTTCAATCTGACTTTCTATCATGCTAATTTGATTTTGTACTGAATTGTGATTCTTCTTCATCACATTTACTGTATTCTCCATTATTGATGTTTGATTTTTCAATAGTTGTCTTACGAGATGTTCATCCTTTTTTATTTCATGTATTTGTTTTTCATAATTATCTGCGAATTCTTGGTCGAGGATGCCGAATAATTTATTAGATATTGTTCCGATGAATTCTAGGGGAGCTCTTCTTCTACGAATTTGATGATGATCATTCTGCTGATATAATAGTTCATTGATATGTTCTGCCACTAAGATTTGATGATTGAGTTGTTCACTTGTGTCACTACATAAGAGTCGTGAGATACGTATTTCTTTTTCGCACAGAGTTCTGAGCCTTAGTATGGAGTTTTTTATTTCATAGAATTCCTTCCAATAAATTGTGAGGTCATAATACATGAGGATGTTCCATTCACTGGAATAAAGTTGGATTTCAGAGATGTCGTCAAAATACAATCCTTCGTGATTGTCGAATTTCGTTAATTCATATGGTTTCTTCTTCTTCTGAATGCTGCGATAAATGCCTTTGATATTAAGTCTGACACTACTTCGATGTGAATGGCTTTGGTCGTGAGACATATAAATGCAGCCAAGTATCCCTTGCAGGTCTTGTTTCCTCTTCCTTTGGCCACTAACATTTCGAAGGGACCGGCGTAGTCGACTCCAGTGTGGGTGAATGAACGAATGGGTGCCACTCTGGCTTTTGGTAGCATTCCCATCATTTGTTGGGACATTTGAGCCTTGTATCTATGGCATCTGACACATTTATGAATGTGCCCCTTGACAGACTTTAATCCGTTCAATATCCAAAATTTTTGGCGAACAACTTCCAGTGTTAATGCATTTCCTCCATGGAGTGTTTTCTTGTGTGCATCATCGATGATGAGTGTTGTCAACTCATTTTTGTATGGCAGTATCATAGGATGTTTCTGATCATATGTAAGGTTTGCATTTTCTAACCTGCCGCCTACACGCATTATTCCCCTTGAGTCGACGAATGGTGATAAGGAAATGAGTCGGCTTGTTGTGTTTATTTCCTTTTTGGCCTTTAATTTAATCAATTCTTCGTTAAAGTGCCTTTGTTGTACTGCTTTGACTGTTAATATCAATGCATTTTCACCTTCTTCGACCTCGAGAGGGCCAGTTTTGCGATCTGCTGCTCTCTTGAGGTTCTTGATAAAACGTATACAGTACGCTAAAGTGTTCTGCATTTTCTTTAGTGAGGAATATCTTTGAAGTATAGAGTATATTATTCCTTCCTCTTGTTGGTGCGTTACTGTATTAATAGCAAATTTTCTCCTTTCTAGATCTGTCTTACTTGTTTCGTTTTCATTAAAGTTGATTTTTTCGTCTCTTAGCCATCGTGCGCCTTCCCATCACAGCAAATTTTCCTCTAATTGAGATGGAAAAATTCCCCGTGATGCTATATCTGCAGGATTTTCAGCAGACTTTATGTGAAACCAACGTTTATTTCTGTTGGGGATTGGATTTCCGAAACCCTATTTCCTACGAATGTATTCCACCTATGTGCAGCTTCCATTATCTATGATATTACTATCTTAGAATCTGTCCAAGCAAAATATGATAGATCTTGAATTTCTAAACTTTCTCTGGTTTCTTTCAATAACCTTGCGAGTAGAGATGCTCCGCACAATTCTAAACGTGGTAATGAAAGTTTTGATTTTAGTGGTGCAACCTTTGTCTTGGCTGTTAATAGTGTTACCGTAATTTTGTCTTGCTGAATTATTCGGCTATAAATGACTGCACTATAGGCTTTCTCAGAAGCGTCACAGAAACCATGCAGTTCGCAATGGCAAGCATCCCGGATATATCCAATCCATCTGGAAATTGGTAGTTTTGTTAGATTAGGTAACTCCATTTTTATCCTAATCCATTTTTGTTTTATTTCCTCAGGCAGCCTTTCATCCCATTCTAGTTCCTTAGTCCATAATTCTTGGAAGAGTAACTTAATCATTATGGTTACGGGTGCGAGTAATCCAATGGGATCGAAGATTTTTGCAGCTTCTGATAATAATTCTCGTTTTGTAGACGGAATTTGTTCCCCCTTAGTGTGAACTTGTACTCTAAATTTATCAGTTGCAGAATTCCAATGTACTCCGAGAGCTTTAATTGTTTTTTCTTGATCTAGATCAAGCTCTGATGATGCTTCTTTTAATTGCCATGGAATATTGTGTAATAGATCTCTACTGTTGCTAGTCCATTTACGCAAGTTAAATCCACCTTCCTTTAATGAGTTTATTAGTTGATTACTCATTTGTATGGCTTCTTTTATTGAATTTCCTCCGGAAACCACATCATCTACATACGTGTTATGGAGGATAATTTGATAATTTTGAATTGTCTCTGGCGAGTTGATGAAGCGTTCGTATTGCTAGGAATGGTGCTGCTGCTGTGCCGTATGTAATGGTTGTTAAGTTGTATTCTCTTATCGGTTCATCTGGAGAACTTCGCCACAGAATTCTTTGATATTCTTGATCTCGATATCGATCTTAATTTGGCGGTACATTTTTTTAATGTCTGCCGTAAAAACTATCTTACGTTTTCGCCATCTCGTTAATATTGATGTTAAATTTTGTTGTGTCTGTGGTCCCCCATCATAATCTCATTCAGACTCTTTGCATGGTGATGCTTCGCGGATGCGTCGAATACAACTCTTAATTTGGACGTTGTGCTGTCATTCTTTATTACAGCATGATACGGTAAGTAATGTTTTTTGCCTACTGTGATTGTGCCTGGGACCATGTGCCCAAGTTGGAGATATTCTTTCATAAAATCCTTGTACATAATCTCAAATGTCTTGTTGGTTTTAAATTTTTTCTCCATTTGCAATACCCTTGCTAGGGCGAGTTCTCTAGAGTTTCCTAGATCCGCTTGCTCTGGTTTTCTTTGAACGGTATTCTTACAATATATCGACCATCAGGACCTCTTTGGTAATTGTTTCTGAAGTGGTTTTCACTGACCAAATCTTCACTAGTCAGAATTTTCTCATTGGCTACTTCCTCTATGTCCCAGAATTTACGTAGATCTTCATTAATATCTACCTCTGATATGCAACATTGTATTCTTTGGGTTGATGATAGATTGCTATATACCTCTCCTGACAAGATCCAACCTAAATCTGTCTGCTGTGGTAATGGAGACCCAGGTGGTCCATGCAATACGTTTGCCATTATAATTTTTCCAAACACATCAGCTCCTAGAATTAAGTCAATTCGTCCTGGTACGTCGTATTTAGGATCTGCTAATATAAGATTCTTTGTATGTGACCAGGAAGTTGGCTGAATATTTTCGGATGGTAATAGTTTCGTTAGTCTTTTTAGCACTAATGCTGTCGCTCTTAAAGAAAACGGGGATGGAAATCTTGACTTGATAGTTAACGTCGTGCATGAATTAACATTTTTCCTTGCTTCTCCGATTCCAGTTACTAATGCTTCAATATGTTTTCTTTTTAGTTGTAGCTGTTGTGCGGCATCTCTGTGATGAAGCTAGCCTGAGCTCCTTGATCAATTAGTGCCCTTAGACTTATTACACTGCCATTTTTACCTATGGCATGGATCATTGCTGTTGCTAATAGAACTGAATGTCCAATTTGGCCTTCTGCTAAATGTGTAACTATTTCCGATGTAGCAGTTGGGTCGTTCTGCCTTTTGTTTTCTTAGTGTTTAAAGTTTGGGATTTTTACTGATTTTAGATCTGCTGAGTTTTGATGTAGCAGCGTATGGTGCTTTTTACTGCATATCTTGCACGTTCTCCAACTTTTGCAAGATCCTGCTGAGTGCGCCTTGCAAAGACAATTTATGCACCACCTAGATTTGCGAATTGCTTCGTTTATTTGATATGTGTTTATCTTTGTAAATCTATCGCAAGAGTAGATTTTATGATCGCCCTTACAGAAGACACAGCTTTGTCTTCCGATTGCACCATGATGCATTTTCATTTCAGTTCCCCTTCTTTCCGAGTATTTAGTACCTTGAACTTGTTTATTAGGTTCAATAGCTTCTAAGCCTTGGAACCTATTTTCCACAAATTCTAAAAAGTCCGGTATTGTTTGTACTTCTCTTGGATTTTTTAGAGTTTGTTCGTAGATTCGTCGTGATTCCTTATCTAATTTCTGCGTGAGTAGGTATATAACTAAGGAGTACCAGTTTGCGATATCGATTCATGGGTTCTTGATTGCTTCTAAGCATTCTGTGGATGTGTCATGCAGTTTCTTGAGCCCTTCTGCAGATTCTTTTAACAGTTCTGTTTGGTTAAGTAATGTTCGTAGTTGAGCTGACACCAATGTTCGTTTATTATCATATCTTTTGTTTAGTATATGCCAAGCAGTTTCGTAATTTTTGTTTGTTATGCTCAGGTGTTGTATTAGTTCATTCGGTTCTCCAATCATATTTGCTCTTAGATAGAATAACTTTTCGGCATTGGCCATCTTTTCGTCTTTGTGAATTAATTCAGAAAATAGATCTCTGAATGATTGCCACTTCAAATAGTCCCCATTGAAATTAGGTATATTTATACGTGGCAATCTCAGTTTCGTATTATTGTCCGTACTCTGATTGCTTAATGGCTGTTGTTGAAACGTAGGCTTTTATGTTGCTATTTCTAGTTTTTCCTGTAGTTTTATGAGGGTTGCTTGGTAGCGGTCTTCGATTTTAGGAGATACGCCTTCATCAAAATATTCGTCTTTGAATTTGCCTAGTGACATTATGTTTCCGTGATTTTCTACGATGTGTTCCCAATAGTCATTTAGGAGTTAATTTTTTTGCACGAGGTATGCAGTTGAAGTTGCTGTTTCAATTTCACCTTCAATAGTTGAGATGCATCGCTGTAATGTGTCGATAATAGCTGCTTGTTTTTTCATCAATCGTAATTGCTCTGCGATTGTCTCAGAGTTCTTCTTTCGTTCAATACCATCTCGAATTATATCTTCTATTAGATCCCTTGATTGTTCATACAGTGTTTCTATCTTAGTGTAGTAGTTATCTACAAAGTATTTATGTAGCGGATTTTGATCCTTGTATGTTTCAATCTGTGCATTTAGTTTTTCAACCTCGTTCCAGGCATTGTTGATGATCAATAAGCGGGATTCGCCGTATTCTTTAGTTTTCCTTGCAGTAGAGTCTCTCGTTATCTAACTGTTGACCTTTTGAATGATCTTGATTTGGCTGCTTTGTTGTTTAACAAATGCTTCCATTTTTCTTCGTTAGTTTTCAGATGTTGATTGTACTGTGGTTCTGCTCACTGCTTATTTTAGGAGGATTGTACGAATGTTGCGATGATCTGAAAAAGAAAGTATTGAGGACACTTGTTGTTCCTCAATGATTTTATAATATTATCAGAGCCTCAAGACACTTTGTTCCAGAGGATGATCACTTTGTATACCTTAGGACAACTAGTTCTTCAGGGTTGAAGTATTATTAAACTTATAGTGTCTCCACTTGTGGACTTTCACTGATTTTATGCTCGAAGGACCAAATGTTGAATTAGTTAGGAATAAAGAAAAATGATACTGGTTCAAATAACAACATTTATTTACGTCCAATAACTAACTGAACCTCATTAATAAATCAAAGCAAATTTATAATAATAAATTGCTGACAATGAATTATTACAATATTAATGACACAAAAAAGAAAAAAGAAATTAAGAAATTTAAATAAGCAAAAGGCAAACAATTATTGCAATGAGGTGAATGAATTGCATCAAATGCTGACAATTGCATTTTCACTCATGCAATTAAATTAAGTTTCATATGGAATTCTGCCACCTCAGGTTTTTAGTTGAGGTGAATGAAATTGTTATTTTTATGTTTATGAATTTGTGGTTTTATTTAGATGTACTCCGTACAGGCAGTAAACATCAAAGGTCTTTTTTTCATATCTAAACATTTGGCGACCGTGACAGGACAGAATCAGGCAACAGCAGGCCACTATTCAGGCATTAACCAAACTACTTAAGTCAATCGAGCAGGACAAGATTAGCCTACGTACCAAGGTCTACCTGGCAAATAAAATCACTTAGCCACTATTGGTCTGAAATAATGACGAAGCACAAGGAAATCATGGTTCATTGCAATCAATACAATTATAGTCCAGATTCATTCTCTGACTTAGAAATTCACTATCAGAGCATATAGATAACTTTGGAATTATGTGAAATTATATTTACCAAATCACACACACGCTTAAGTCAGGGTCATTACCAAGTAATGCTACCCTTCAGGAAGCAAGATAGACCAGAGTTTGGTCAATCACATCAGATGGCCCTAAAACAATTTCTTCAATTAGAAAAACGTTTGAAAAAACAGCCGGAGCTACATGCACAATACAAAAAATGCATGCAGGAATACTTACAGCTAGGACACATGAAAGAAGTAAAAGCAACCTCAGTAGAGCATACTAAAATGGAACAAGTCAGGCAGTACTATATGCCACATCACGCAGTAACCAAAGAAAGTTCCACAATTCAACCCACTTTATGGGCAACCATTCTAAAATGGTGTCTGTATAAAATTGCCTTTACAGCCGACATTGAAAAGATGTACAGAATGGTCCAGATGCACCCCGACCATGCAAATTATCAGATAATCTTATGGCGAGATTCTCGAAGTGAGCCCATCAAGGATTATAAACTGACAACTGTCAACTTTGGCACCACCTCAGCTCCCTACCTAGCGATCCGCACTCTACATCAACTGTCAAAGGATGAAGAGGAAAACTATCCACTCGCCGCTCAAAGCTTAAAATCCGACTTTTACGTCGACGATCTTTTGACAGGAACTCACAATGTCAAAGCTGGCTTGACTCTGCAAAATGAGTTAATTACTGTTCTCTCTAAAGGAGCAAATGGACTGCCAACCATCCGGAATTAATCAAAAGCATTCCACCCCCCGACAGAGAAATTAATTCAATTCTGGATCTGTCAGAAAAGGATACCATCAAAACTCTGGGCCTTCAATGGCATCTAGCATTAGATGAATTCAGTTTCAAGGTAACACCTCCAACACAAAAGACGGATTTCACCAAGCGAACCATCCTGTCTGAAACTGCATCACTATTCGATCCAATAGGATGGTTGGCACCAATCATAATTATCGCCAAATATTTATCCAAACATTATGGTTAACGAAATATTCATGGGACGAAAAACTACCCAACACTACCACCGTTAAATGGGAAGAATTCAGGATGAGCCTACTTGATATCAAGGCACTTAGAATACCACGATGGATAAACTATTCACTTGCCACAAAGGGGCCTAGAAATCCATGGATTTTATGATGCATCAGAAAAGGCATTTGCAAGTGTGGCATACGTGAGAATTGTCAATGAAAATGGTTCAATAATTACGCATTTGCTTACATCAAAAACCAGAGTCACCCCCACAAAAACCATTTCACTACCACGACTCGAGTTATGCGGAGCTGTCCTTCTTTCACGTTTGATCAACCAAATTAAAATCGACCTAAAATTAATAGACATTTCCACTTTCGCATGGTCACATTCAGAAATCACTATGTCCTGGATTCAAAAACAGCCGTCCTGCTGGAAAACATTCATTGCCAATAGAGTTGATGAAATGCAGGAAGCTGTCCATCCACGATTCTGGCGATATGTACCAACAAAATCCAATCTACCCAAAGGAACTTATTCAATCCAAGCTTTGGTGGTATGGATTTAAGAATCAACCAGTCGGAAATTCACTTGCACAAACGAAGAAGTTAGCTGGATTACAAAATACTCTTCGTTTCTAAAACTAAAACAAAAGATTCTCCACAAATTGCAAATCTAAAAAGATAAAAACTACATATCTCACTTATGTCGAGTTGCAAGAAGCCGAAAATACAATAATAACAATTGTACAGCAACTGTCATTTCCAAGCGAGTTTCAATGCCTTAGAAACTACAAACCGATTCCTAAAACTAGTCACATTCTCTCATTTAATCCATTTATGGGCAAAAATCAACTCATCCGAGTTGGCGGTAGACTCGAAAAATCTCAGCTTAATTACAATCTGAAACATCCAATAATCCTACCGAATAATCATCATGTGTCTCATATCCTCATCGACCATTATCATCGATGTACTCTATATGGAGGAACTCAACTCACCCTCAACACATTACGTAATAAATACTGGCTGCTGAATGCAAGAAATACCATCCGTCATCAGATAAGAAAATGCTTTCCATGCTACAAAACGAAGCCAGTGCCATCTACCCAAATCATGGGAAATCTTTCGGCAGCTCGAATTACACCAACATTACCATTAGAACACACTGGAGTTGATTATGCCGGCCCTATTGACATCAAAACATCTAAATTGCGAAACCCCAAAATCACAAAGGGTTATCTGAGCATTTTTGTATGCATGGCCACCAAGGCCATCCACATTGAAGACGTGTCAGACTTCATCGCAGCTTTAAAGCGATTTATCAGTCGACGAGTCTTGTGCTCCCACATATATTCCGATTGCGGCACCTACTTTGTCGGCGCCAGCAAGGAGTTATCTAGACATTTTAAAGACGTATTAAAAGAGTTTACACATGACAGTTCCATTGTCACAGAACTTACAAGCATCACATGGCATTTCAATCCGCCCTCAGCGCCACACTTTGGCGGATTATGGGAGGCTGGAGTCAAGGCAATAAAGACACACATGAAGCGCACCTTGCAAAATGCCATATTGACATTTGAAGAACTGTCAACAGTAACTTTACAAATTGAAGCTTGTGTAAATTCCCGACCGCTGTCACCACTATCTAATGACCCAACTGATTTTAATGTTTTGACTCCAGGGCACTTTTTGGTCAATCGAAATTTGAAGGCTATACCAGAGCCATCTATGCCCGAGAACATGACCTCTCTAAAGCGCTGGCAATACATCCAAAGTTAGACACAACAATTCTGGAAGCAATGGTCGAAGGAGTATCTACAGAATTTACAATCACGCAACAAATGGCAGACTCCGGAAAACAACATACAAATAAACGATCTAGTTCTAATTCAAGACCATCACTGTCCAACCACAAAATGGCCGATGGGTCGAATAATTCAAACACAGCCTGGAAATGACAATAAGGTCAGAGTAGTAACTGTCAAAACTCCAAATAATAAAGTAATTCGACCAATTACTAAGTTATATAAGCTTCCCATATAAACAAATAAATTAAAATAAACCAAACCACACGTTTTTTTTTTGCCCACACATTCCAGCACAACATAAGAGTATTTTACTTCCATGTGCCCAGACATATCATCACAACAATTCACCATAAGGTTAATTGCGTATTATCAGCAGACTACAGATATTGACATAGCTAATAATATTAGACAAAAAAAAATCCTGTTTTTTATTTCTCATCAGTAAAGTGTTATGGCTGATTTACATTACTCGAACATGCGATTTTACTGACAAAGTGAGTGAGAGGGTCTTATTACTTTGCACTATTAGAAAAAAAGGAAGAGGTGATCGACTGTCAAAACATTATTTCCCACTCTTTTGTCGCTTGTGACATTTCATCAAATTGTCAACTGCAAAAAAATAATCAGACGTCAAAAATAGTTCTGTTCAGGCGTTCAAAATCGTGGACTTGACACTGCTCAAATAGAAAAAAAAACATATCGAAAATGCTATAAATGTAAGTATTTAGGAGTCAATATTATCCACTGGGATTTTCTTATGAAATATTGGATTTTGTAGGAAATATATCGAATAGGATTGGATGAAGGTGAATCTGTGTTTGGTCTCATAAACGCTTTTGACGTGCCAAGATTCACATTCAATAGTGAAAGAAAAAAAATTTGAATTGAATTCAAAACCTCAGAGTTTTTATCTCAGGCAGAAATGAAAGCAAAATACCTCGCCGATAGGTAGGTCAAAAACAAAAGAAACTACAGGAGGAGTACCATTGGATTTAAGCGAAGCTCGCTTTCATGCTGGATTTTTTACGAAGGATGTTTGGTTTTAGCAGAAGGAAAGTACATAGATGGTGTTCTTAAAGTTGCAGTCCTGGGATTTCCTCCTCCTGAACAAGCCAGTAGTAGCCGTGCATTTTTTGGAGTTCAAAATACTTGGGGTGGACCATCTAAGAAACTTCTCAAGTATTCGTCGCGACTAATGGAAATTGAACAAACAAATACTGAGGCAACAATTGTGTTTCTCTCTGATGTTCGTTTAGATTTGCCAATCCTTATGACTAAACTTAAACAACTGTTTGTAGGATACGATGATAGTCCACCAGTTGCAATAATTCTAAATTGTTATATTGTTTGTTTTGCTATGAATCATGTAAACTAATTGATAAGCTTTGTACTGTCGTGGAACACAGCGTTATACGCTGCTTTAAGCAGGGGTTCAAAAAATAAATGCACTTTGACTTGACTTGACTTGAATTTTCTATCATCCCAAAGTCTTTTTGAAAGAAATATATTTTATTGTAAATGTTTAAAACACTTGCACTTAAAAAACTTGGAATAAAGCACCCTAGAAAGAAGCGTTTTACTTGCTGTGATTTATCATATAAAACTCATTTAGTTCGCATAGATTCATTTCCAATGTGGAGACTTCATCGAATCGCATTGCTTGTCTCGCTTGTTTTATATATCCCTTTATAATATTTATTTGCTCTACTAAAGGATATAAATGTATCTATATATGTGCATGTCAGTCCCCGTTCAATTTACTCCCCTTCTAGGTTTAGACTGTTTATAAACTCGTAAAGCCATTCTGGGATTGAGGTAGTTTAGTGGAGGAAAAGCATGTTCGAGGTGGCGTAATCACCACCTGGCCAAAACTTTACAGTTGCAGAGCATATCTTCCGAGGTTTCATGAGCATCCGATAGAAGTGGCAAGATGAAAACTCATTCAAGCTAATCTTGTTTAGGTGATACCTCCTAAGGTGTATGAGTTCTTTTATTTTTCCGCCAGAGGTGTCGATAAACTTTTTTGCCAAACGAAGTCCTTGCAGCCTTTTCCAATAAAGGGATTTTTGTATGATCTCCCAGCTAATTACGGTAGCATTGAGGAAACACTTTGAAATCTACATTATTAGATCTCACAATATTCCTCAGATACATCGCTCTGTACTGATAGAACTTTGGTACAGAGAATAGCCCAGTTAAAACAGTTACAACAGCTCATTTGCTTAAAAAAACCTAAAATTTCAGTATTTCGTGATTCTTAAGATATGCTTACTAAAATATAAGTTAAAAAATTAATGGTAATTAATTTTATAAAAAAATTTATAATAAGTTTATAAAAAAAATTAAAATTTTTTAAAATTTTTTTAAAAAATTTATAAAAAAAATTTGTAATCATTTTTTAAAAAATGTTTAAACATTTTTAATAAACTTTGGCACATTCCAGCTGATGTGCTGTGACTTTCCTCAAATATTTTTTTTATTTTGTGTGCGTGTAAACAATTATATTCGTACACGCTTGTAGTTATATGTATGAGTTTGCTGCCATAATAGCAAAATTTACTGCCATAAAATATACTTCTGGCTAGAACTTTTTATGGCTTATTATGGCAGTAAAAATTTCCCCTTCGTAGGGGAATTTGACATTTAACTCAGTAAAATTTTGCTGGATTATCTTTTGTCCTTATCGTTCTAAAGTATTTTCAGATAAGAGGAAACTACTTACTCTCTTTTCTAGCAATGTTCGAGTAATGTAAATCAGCCATAAAGCATGTAAGCAACTAAAATAAAGCCATATAAACTTAACGAAACACAACAGCATGAAGAATTATGCACAACTTCACCTTTATCCTAAAAACATCATTTAGTCAGAAGCATATGGCATAGAAAGTACCGCCATTAGAAGTACAGGATTTAATTATTATTTTTGTGTGTTTCTTTTCATTTTTTATTATTTTTCTTTTGAGTGTTTTGTTTTAAAATTCTTATATTATACCCACACAATGGATTCACTACCATAGCTCGAGGACTGTCTGCTTATAGATGATGTTCCCGAATTGGAAAACATTCCAATCAAGGATAAATTGCGGAGAACCGAAATGCCCAGGCGACCAGAAAAATTTCAGCCTCCGTTCGAAGCAGCACCCGCGTCTAACCGCGTCAAACACTAGCCAGGGGCCCAGGCATCAGGGTACACACAAACCCACAACGACTTCCCACTGGCACTAAGCCTCATACCGACACGAAGCTTCCCACGGGTAGCAAGCTTCATACATTCATCAGGCCTCTCATTAACATTGAGCCTCCCACAGGCATCAAGCCTCTCACGGGCACCAAAAGAAATATGCCAGTCGAGGAATTCAGCCAGGCTCCTAATAATATAAAACAAGCACGACTCAAAGAGTCTGAAACAAGCCAACCAGCAATCGGACAGCTTCCAGATAAACTACCAGCAAATCTCATTGTGGACCCACACCTATGGGAACAAATCCGCCTAAAAACTATTCCTTGGTTCAAATACTGGCATCAAAAAAAATTTTCCGAATGGACACTGATGAAGGTAACACGCAACGCTTCTTAAAGGTGTCAAACGGAAAATTTCGTATTCGCCTGCAGATTAAAAAGCGTAAGTCAATGCAAGGTGTTTTTTTTTTATTGAATGGTGACAGATTTTTCAACTGAGTGAGCATGCAACTCAAGGCCAAATTTTAACACATTAAAAAAAACAACAACAACCCAACTTTGTTAAAAAAGCTCTTTATTATGACACCACCTTTTCTTTGAGGCGGGAGGATATTCCGTCCAGGAACAAAAAATACTTAAAAATTAAAAAATATATTCAAAAACTCAATAAATATCCACGGTACGAGTTCACTCTAAGAGCTATTCCAGCTCAGTCCATCGTCACAATATATGCTATAAGAATTAACAATAAAAACCTAAAAACAACACTTATATTAAAAGAAATTCAACAAATGGTAAAAGTCTCAGATTATTTTAAATGATTTAAAAATAATCTGAGATTTTTAAATAAAACAATGCTTACGCTCGTGGAATCCACCCACCACAAGCCACAGGAATCCGCCTAGCATTGCCCATTGAATAAATAACTAATAAGGAAGCGGGGTATCGTGCGAATACAGTGTACGTGTTTAAGCATTACAATGACAGTGTGACCTTCGGTCGGGGGGGGGGGGGGGGGAGAAATGACAAGAGGGCGTCGTTGATATTTTGTGTCAGTTCAACATTCTGACATTTCATATTATTTGAAAATAAGTTTCGGTTTTGAGTTCGCGATATTGTGAAATATAAGTAATTAAACGTGATTTTTATGAATAGTAGTGTGAAATAAGTGCGGAATATTTCTTTTGTGAACGACATTTTGTGTAATAGAGACTCCGGAGTCTTAAAAAACAGTAATGAAGTGCGCTGTGTTGTGCTGCAGGAACAAACGGCGTTATTGTCGTGGAAAAGCATTCTTCAAGTAAGCTTAATAGCTTTACTGAATAATTATTGTGTTTAAAATAAAATAAAAGTGAAATATCTGTAAAAATAAAGAGCCATGGTAAAAGATTTAACATTTTACCAATGCCGGTTTATTTGTTTACAATTGAATTGTCATTGGTTGCTAAATTATTCCAGTCATACAAAGGCAACGCCAAGTGCATACAAACACAGCACACTAATACATTTCGCCGAGATGCTTACGTTTTCACCCGATATGCCGTTTCCTTATTAGTTATTTATTCAATGGCATTGCCACCAAGTCGTTTGACGTTTCCAAAATGGCAGCTCTCGGTGCATTGAAATAATTCTCATTAAACAATGACGACGTCACTGGGTGACCAAATATATGAAAATTTCAAAGAATGACGCGGGCGTCATTGACAACGCCACCGGCAGACACAATTCCTATTGTGTTTCTGCCTATAAATAGCGAGCTGCTGGGACCAGAAAATCACCGGCTATTCATATCATTGATTCCTGAGCTAGCGACCGCATAGTGAACATCGAGCGGACTACAGGAATTAGCAGAAAAACATCAAAGTGGATATCATCGAAGGAACCGCAATTCTCATATCTTGCCGACAGCATTTCATGCACCAGTGTAGTACATACATACTACCCTCATGCAAAAATCAGAAAAACCCAACATAAAGAAAAACCCAAGAGAAGCAATAAAAAATTACATCACTTAAACAGCAGTGAAAATATCTAAAATTACTTCACTTTAACAGCCGCGAAAAATATCCAAAAATTGCATCACTATAACACTTCCGCCAAAGCATTCAAAATCATAAACACAATATGTGCAATTCATTCTTACCTTCTTTTGCCGGCATCAATAAACAAATATTTCGTAATAAAAACATTTCTCTTCGTTGCATGAAGTAACACATTCTGTGACAATGAATAGTATTTGCACATGGGTCAACAATTCTTGTAAACGATTTGTATTGCGATTGCATGATTGCTTTGACTGAAGCAATTCATAATTTTGTTAGGTATGTAGTAATAAAATTGTAACTTTAAAAATTATGTAGGTAAGTTAAGCAATTTAAGAATTTTCCCATACCTTCCACATGGGGTCAATTATATAAAAAACAGAACATTTCTCAAATAAAAGCATTCTTTTTCGAGACAGGAAAAGAAGTAGTTTTCTTTAACTAACTCACCTCGCGCTCTAAGTCGGCAGTACAAGATATACTTGAACGCCTATAATTACTCCGGTAACCACAGCTGGCCATTGGCTTAGCTTCCGGAAAGTTTTCAGCTGCGGAATAGAAGACATCTCTGGACGAGAATTGCAGAATCTCTACATGATTAACTGGGACCTGGAGTTAATCATTACACCAGTGCGTGGATGAGAATTGTGTATATGTGAGTGTATCAAGTTAGTGATTAGTGCTTGTTAGAGTACATATTTATGTACAAACAAAGACGCTTATATAATAAACACTAAGAGAGTGTGGTGATAAGGACACCTTTTATTACTGTGTGTGCGTGTGAGAAAAGACTCAGTAAGGTAAGTGAAATTTAGGTAAATCAAAATGACTGATATGAGCAAACTGAAAGCTTTGACATGGGGCTTAAAATCCTGTCAAGGGCATTTGCAAGACGGAAGCAGATGTGCGAAACTAAACGCATGTCGGAGGATGAGATTACCAAGACGGTGGAGAATAGCATCCTCAGCCAGATGCAAGTTTTAAAGGAACCATCATGCAAAAGTTCTGATCTTGAAAACCAACAAGATGAATTTATGGATGCCGATGACACGGAAGTATTGGACAGAAGCAAATTCGTCAACGAGGAAGAAAAGGATGAGGAGGATGACAGTTATAACTCTGGAGATACATCAACATCAGCAAGTGACGACAGCTATAAAGTAGTTTTGAACAAACGGAGGCCAAAGACTCAACTGTCGAACAACGTGGAGAAGAAGGGCAAAGAGGATCAAGAGGCCCGTACTGGGAATTACTATCGACTGATGCAGCCAGCGGAGAAACCAGAGAAACCAAAGACCAAGGTAGCCAGCAGCAAGACCGATGCAGCACCAACGGAGAGGAAGATCGCAAAGCCCCCACCAATCATCTGCTACATTTTAAATGTAGCGAAATTCTTCGAGAGGCTCGAGAAGTTGGAGAAGCGCCCTAAGTTCTTCTTAAAGAACAAAAATAAGACGAAATCAACACTCAAGCCAGCCACAGAATAGGACCACCAGGTTATCTTCAACATAGTGAAGGCAATCAGGGTAGATTGCTTCACATTGCTTAAAGGAATTCAATGCAGCTTCGACCCGAAAGTGGTAGCAACAGCGTTGGAGAAGGAGCTACCAGGAATAAAGGTGACTATGGTTTCGCACCTCGTAACTCCCGCTATAAGGAAAAGCGGACGCCTAGTAGACTCCTATGTGGTTAACTTCGAGGTTTTAACGGAAGTCAACCGGGTCATCAAGGTAGACAGAATCCTACATCAAGCCGTTTATTGGGAGCGATTTCAGAACAGTGGTATTTCGCAGTGCAAGAATTGCCAGAAATACGGCCATGTAGCCAGTAACTGCGGTACTGCATACCGATGTGTGAAATGCAACGTCAAACATGGACCAGGTGCCTGCACCAGGGACACATCAAAAGGAAAACCCTATTGCATTAAGTGCAAACAGGAGGGACACCCGGCAAACTACAGAGGCTGCCCGAAATATAAGGAGCTCATGAAGAGGAAGAAAGCAGCGGTCCAGACAAAGAAGCAGGGGGAAGAATCTTTCAGGGAGTCTGCACGAAACTATGTGAAGCCCGGTTAGTCTTTTGCACAAATCCTCTCTTCTAATATTTCAGGTACGCACATAGGAAGGAAGAGCCAGGAAGCCATCCCCAGGCCCCAGACTGCAGGCAATCCAAAACTCTCTTCACGCAGTGCCTTGGGAGCAGACACGTTCTGCAATCAGGAGGCAAAATCACTCTTTGGCTGTGATCTATTCGGCCTTATGGCCAAAATCAACACTTTCCTTCCTAGTTATAGGAAGCTGACTTCCATTCCGGAAAAACAAAGCGCTTATCTGCAATTCGCTTTTGCGCTATACGGAAGCAGAAATTAAGCGAACTGAAGGCGATTGCCCTCAATGTCAACTCCCTTGTGTCTCACGGGAAACGAGTCTCCCTAAATCTTTTTCTGGAGGAGCACCGTCCCCATTTCATGTTTCTTTCAGAGACAAATATAAAAGCAACACACAGAGTGTCTTTAGAAAAATATTCTCTGCTCAGAAATGACGCAGGTGAGGGTAAGCGTGGCACCGCTATTCTCATGAAGAAAAATCTCCACTTCGAACCCACCCAGATTAACCTTTCCAACTTTGAGAGTACGTCTCTTAAGATAAACCTTGATTCCGGTGAAACTCTTCTACTTGTTTCACTCTACATTCTGTGCCATACTCCAGCCTCCCGAGTACGTAGTGATCTGATCGCGCTGAACGCCTTTTCTCAATAATTCACATATACGATTGTTGGAGGCGATTTCAATGCTAAACACAGCTTATGGAACGAGCCCGCGACCAACTTAGCTGGAACGATCATAGCTAAATGGTTGGAAAATAATATCCACAACCACAATTTTACTGCTGTCTCCCAGGATACACCAACCTTCCCCAGAAGCGGCTCTTTTCTAGACTTTTTCCTCGTTTCTGACAATCTCATAAACATTCTCCCCCAAATTAGAAATTTTACCTGCCAGGCCCATATCTCTGATTCTGACCATTTGGCAGTACAATTAAAAATAGCTCTACAGAGAGAATTCTCCGCGAGCACACTAATTGCTCCAGCAATTTCGTCCCTGACCAATGTCGACTGGCCACAGTTTCAGGATAGACTGAGTAGCCTACTCCCCCAATTTCTTGCCATATCAGCATAGAAATCTGTGTAATACAGAAATAGACTTCTATGTTGAATTGCTAACAACTGCTCTTCAGGACAACATAGCGTTCTTCTCCACTACGCACCAACCTAATAACTACCGGTATAAGAACCTTCCGCCCAGAATCCAAGAGCTGTACAAGTATAGGCAAACGTTAAAAAAAAGCTTGAACAGAATTTACCGGCGAAATCTTAGTACACAGAACACGGAATATTCATCTTTACTCTCCGAAATTTGGTGTGTGTCGACAATCATTGACGAGCAAACCCGTACCTTTGTCGACGAACAATTTCGCGAGAGGTTGAAAGCTATTAAGCCAGGTCCGCGAGCTTTTAGCGAAATCAACAAAGAATGTAGCAGGAAAGCCCAAGTCCCTGAAAAACTACTCGATTGCAACAACTGCTTAAATTCTCCTGAAGAGAAAAGCAGTGCCTTCGCCAACTACTTTGAGTCAACCTTCAAAAGCTCGCCTCCAACTTATCTCCCTAACTTTCATAGGCAAGTCCTAACTGAAGTAGAAAATTTTGAGACACAAAATACCTCACCAATGGCAGAATTTGATCTTGAAAATCCAGCTGGAAATCCAAATGACCATCAAATATACACCAGCGCGCTTCATCTAGCCGCCCTTATTCGCTCACTCACAAATAAAAAGTCGAGTGGCCCAGATGGTATACCGAACTTCATAATCCGGAAGTTACCACCGTTGGCAATCGAAATGCTAACAATAATCTTCAACAATTGTATAAACAATTGTTACTTCCCCAACAGCTGGAAAGTGTCTACGATAATACCAATTCCGAAGAAGGCATCTTCTAAAGGCATCTCGGAATTCAGACCGATTTCACTAATCTCCAACTGCGTGGAGAAGGAGATGGAGCAGCATCAGCAATTTGGATTCAAGGCAATGCACTCCACTCTGCACCCACTCTTAAAATTTCACACTGATGTGACCCAAGCTCTTAATAAAAAGACTCATACTGTGGCCTGTTTTCTTGATGTTGAGAAGGCCTTCGACTCCATCTGGAGAGAAGGTCTTATCTCCAAACTGATTGGATTTCAGTTCCCACCCTACCTCATTCGGATGATAAATAGCTTCATATCTCAGAGACAATTCTTTGTGGAAATAAAGAATTGCATATCTGCGCATAAGAACATAAAAGCGGGCGTCCCGCAAGGCTCAGTACTCGGGCCATTCCTCTTCAATCTGTTCACGTTTGATCAACCGCAGACTAATGGAGGAGTTTACTCTGCATTAGAACTGCACGTTCACGCAGAGGCGTATGTCAAAACGCAAGAAACATCGAAATCACCATCAATAATGAAGTGATAAAACCCACTAAGAGCGTCAAATTCCTAGGTATAAATTTCGATGAACGTTTCAAGTTCAACACCCACGCAAAAGCAGTTGCTAGGAAAGCAAACTTTGCACTCAGCATGGTCAGTCCTATAATGAGATATAGGAATGGACTCACTCTGAGCACGAAACTGCTGATGTACAAGCACCTCATTAGGCCCATCTTAACGTACTCGTTTCCCATATGGCACACTATTTCGTCAACCTATATGGATATCCTTGCGAGATTCGAGAGGAAAGCGCTCCGAATCTGCACTGGAGTCTACGCAAGGGCCTGTGGAAAGCATTATCGCAATCAGTTCCTGTACGAGAAAGCTGGTATTTCTCCGATACAGGACTATCTGGTTGAGGTAATGAACAAGCAGGTAGCCAAAATCCCCAATCATCCAAACCCAATTGTACAGGAACTAACAAATTTTCCCCACTTACCCACTGTTCAGTCCACAGACGTAGCTCAAATCCCTCGACGAACTATTAATTCCAAGAAAAGAAAGAAAAGGAATACACAAAGTATTTAAATCTAAAAAGATATAAACAAGAACACTTATCTAAATCCTAATTATCTATGGCAGTTCCACAACCTCAAAAAATTACGGCCAACAAACGAAAATGCAGCGACAAATCTCATTTCGGGCTGAACTTCTTCCATCATGGCTCGTATTTTATCTTAAAACAATCAAAAGAGCGAATAAATACAAAAAAACTACATAAATATTATTAAAATGCAGCAAAGCATACTTACCTCCAGAATATTAACATTTTTTGCAATATCATTAAATGACATTACGTCAAATCATTATTTTCGCCTCGGTCATTTAAATCCAACAAACGTCGCTAGGGCAACACCGAGAGGCGAAAGCTCATAACTGGATGCGGCGGAGCCGACGAGCCACAGCAGAAAATCATTCTTAGTTCAGAGCTCATCTGATTCGGAGACTAATCCGAGTAACAAGAATAAAATTCCCAAACCTCATATAGAAGATTAATTCTATACTTCAGAGATTAATCTGAAAATCCTATCAATTCCAAAAATTCCATCCCACACCTAAGCAGAAGATTAATTCTGCGCAGAGATTAATCTGCAAAAAGATCCATCCCAAACCTAAGCAGAAGATTAATTCTGCGCAGAGATTAATCTGCAATAATCCGTCCCACACCTAAGCAGAAGAATAATTCTGCTGTAGAGAATAATCTGCTCCATCACCTGCTCACATTTACAGAGGAATAACTCTGCTGCAGAGATTAATCTGCATTCTTCGTTAGAGTAGCATATTGCTACATTTCTGCGCACGCTCAGAATACTGTCAGAGACTAATCTGACTAGTTGTACTGACAGAAGCATTTTGCTGCCCTTGTGCCCTCACGCACTAGCAGCATCAATATTTTCCCCTTTTCTTTGTTTGATGACAGATAATAATTCTGATCTTCTCTCCCTTTTTCAGAACGAGGAGAAAATTGGCAGCGTCTGAGCAGGAGCTCATTGATTTTTATTTTGAATTTTTATTTGTTTATTTTTTATTTCGTATTGAATTTTTATTGAATTTTTAGTAGTTTGTCGTTTTTGCTTTGAATTTCTTTTTAAATGAATTACTGTGATATTTAGTTTTAAACTTTGAAATGTTTAAATAAAATTTTATATTTGAATTTTTAAAACTGAGTTGTCCTTCACAAACCGGCATTCCCTCCCACGTCCGAGACTAGCTCTCACACCCACTAACAAATATTTATCGCCTTTTTGTATATTAAATTATCATAGAAAATACTACCGCGAAGGAATTTTTACTTTTTCAGGGAAAAAGGAGACAGCTACAGAGGCTAGGAGAGGATGACGGAAGGAGGACTGCAGCCTGCAGGACAGGATATATGCGCCCTGCTTCAGACAAGACCCGAAATAGGGAGACTAAAAGCAGTACCAGGAAGTGAAGACAGTAGCAACCTGATGTAATATCTAAGTTATGTAGCTAGTACTTAAGTTAGTTAAGTATTAGAATTACGAAATATTGTAAGTTAATTATAACTAGGTAGCGCTAGCCGTAGTTTAGAAGTAAGTCATATGTTAGTTAGTAATTCATGTATTTAGAAAATAAGAAAACTCAGCTAGATAAATTGAACTCAGGGCCAAAGAAAAGACCGTAGGAATTATAATCAGGGAACAGGTTTAGATTAGAAAAATACTGTTAGGTTAAGTGTAAAAAATTTATTCAGCGCAAATAAAAAACTTGAACTTGAACCAGAAAATCACTTGCGATTTGACCAAGCCTCAAGACAGATCGGTAGCTGTGACACCAGTTTAAATCTTGATTAACCACAACGGTCGATATTAACCCTAATTAATACTAACTTTTTATTTTCCTTTTTGCAGCCTTTTTTCAGGCAGTATTGAAGCCTGACAATAGAGCAGATAAGTGAAGCTCATTTTTATTTTTCACTTATTCAGTATTCGCACTGAAAATAAAACTCGACCGATCTCTTGAATGCTTTAAACTTTATTAAAAACTAAAACTCAGTCAGCAGATGTACAGAGGTACATTGATCTCAAAATTTAACGGTTAGGAATTTATACAAAGCAAAGAGATAAGCAAATTTATACAATGTAAAGAGATAAGCAAAGTAAATGAGTATGAATGACAATGAGCATGATTAGTATTAGAAATTACAATGCCAATGTTATATGAACATTTCTAAATAAATTAAAAATTTGTTTAGGCGTAGACATAACCACCCGCCTCGTCCCATTGTCGAAACGTAATATTATCACCGCCCACCGTGACTACTCCAGTTCCTCTTCTTCGTTGATCGGAATTGGTAAAAGACAAATTTTACTCCCTGCACGCTTAAGGATCCAATCCTTGCATTTAATGGATGCAACTCGCACGAGTCCGTCTGCGCCGGGATGAACCGCCACGATATTTCCGAGAGCCCATTGCGATGGTGGTATACGATCTTCTCGGATGAGAACTATAGAATCAAGCCTTAGGTTGGGATAGGGTGATTTCCATTTATTTCGGACTTGGAGATTGTTAAGGTAATCTACGGACCATTTGCGCCAAAAGTCTTTATACATTCGTTGCACCATTTTCCATCTAGTGAGTAGATTTATATTGATTGACTGCAAACTCTGTTCTAAAGGTGACAATGGAGCGCAGCCGATTAAGAAATATCCGGGAGTTATAGCCTCTGGATTCTTTGTATCGGAACTAATAGGATGAAGAGGCCTAGAATTCAGGCAGGCTTCAATTCAGGTGAAAAAGGTATATAATTCCTCAAACGTAAGAGTTGAATCACCGATGACGCGCTTGAGGTGATGTTTAATGGCTTTGACGCCAGCTTCCCATAATCCGCCAAAGTTTGGTGCATTTGGAGGAATAAAATACCAAGTGGTCCTTTGAGAATCTAAAATAGATGAAAGTTCTTCAGGCAATTGTCCTTTAAGTAGACTACTAGCTTGTTGAAACTCTGTTGCCGCACCAACAAAGTTCTTTGCATTATCGCTGTAAATTTTCTCGCAAAATACGCGCCTGGCGGTGAAGCGCTTATACGCTGCTATAAACGCTGGAGCACTTAGATCAGCGATCAGCTCAATGTGCACTGCTTTGACTACCATGCACACAAATATGGCAATGTATGCTTTGTGCGACGATTTTCCTCTTCCAGGTCCGTGTCGAACTTCTACAGGACTAGCATAATCAAGACCGGTGTGTAGAAAGGGTCGTGCTGGTCTAACTCTATCAGGCGGTAGAATGCCCATAAGCTGGGACTGAGAGGACGCCCTCTGACGAAAACAAATGACACACCGAAGCACATATCGCCTTATTTTGCCTCGACATGATAAAATCCAGAATCGCTGGCCAATATAGTTAAGCATGAGACTGACACCTCCATGTAGAGTGGCTTGATGAGCTTCGTGGATGATGAGATCAGTGACACGAGAATTCTTCGCAAGAACTGATGCTTACTATCTGTTTGTACTTTCGAATTCTGAAGTCTTCCTCCGACACGTAAGGTTTTTGTTGAGACATCGAAGAAAGGTGCGAGGAGCAGAAGAGAGCTGGTTGTTTTGATTTTCTTTCCTTTGGATAGTGAATTATACTCCTTAGGGAAGCTCTCTTGTTGACATTGACGAATTCAGAATAAACGTGCTGTTTCTATTTCTGAGTCTGATAAATGCGTGAAGTTCCGTTTTAAAGGTTCACATCTAATGTTATCACGAAAACGCATGCAAAGTGCAGGAATGCGTAACAAACGATGAAGGCTGGAGTATTTACCAATCAATTCCCAAGTTGGTTGTTCATTCGCAGAAATGATGCTAGTATATACTGACATTCTCTCTTCTAAATCTGTTGTCTTCTCTAATGGTATTAAGTTTGCATTAGGCCACATAGTTGAAGGTAGTTTTAGCCATGCAGGACCCCGCCACCAAATATCATGCCTGGGCAATGCATTGGGTTGAACTCCTCGGGAAGCACAATCAGCTGGGTTGTGGGATCCAGGGACATGTCGCCAATGAGCTGTTGGAACCAGTTCGTGAATATGACTGCACCGATTGGCCACAAAAGTTTTCCACCTTGAAGGGTGACACTTCAACCAGGTTAACACGATTTGGGAATCAGTCCAGCAGTAGACAGGGATATCCGCAAATCCCATTGAAGATTGGAAGCTGCTTATTAAGCGTGCCATTAAATGAGCTCCAGACAATTCTAACCTAGGAATTGAGAGTTTTTTAATAGGAGACAACTTAGTTTTGGAGCATATCAAAGAAATTTGAACGTTATCGAAATCATGGCAGACTCTAAGGTAGGCCACCGCTGCGTAGGCCTTTTCCGAAGCATCCGAGAAAACATGTAATTCATACGACTGGCTTTTAAAATGACATCCTATCCATCTAGGTAAGACTATTTCCTCAAGGTGATAAAGATTTTGACGAAGTGTTAACCATTCCTCTGCAATTTTATGTGGCACTGGTGTATCCCACTCCAGATGTTTCTCGAGCCATAGTGATTGAAATTGAGTCTTGGCTGATAAAGTTGTGGGTGACAAAAGACCGAGGGGGTCGTAAAGTTTAGCCACATCGGACAAAATGTTTCGCTTGGTAAAGATAGGAGGTGGATCTGATAAGGTGGCTTGAAGTCCAAAAGAATCTGAGTTGTGATACCATAAGAGTCCCAGTGTTTTGACGCTGCTATCTTCTGCAAGAGAGATTAAAGCTGAACTTTGATTTTGAACGGCTTCTAAGAGAATAGGATCGTTGGACGACCATTTATGAAGTTGAAACCCATCAGAATTTAAGATGCCTATAAGTTGTCGTTGCACTTCAAGCGAAGTTTTTACGTCGTCAGCACCAGTGAGAATGTCGTCCACATAACAATCAGTACTTAGGACCTTGGATCCTAAAGGGAAGCTTGACCGCTCGTCTTCAGCAAGCTGTAGCAAAGTTCGAAATGCAAGGAATGGTGCTGGAGTTGTTCCATATGTAACAGTACAAAGCTGGAAGTCTTGGACAGGCTCAGATGGATTGTTACGCCAGACAATACGCTGGAAGATATTATCTTCATCGTGAGTCCTAATCTGACGAAACATCTTCCTTATATCGGCAGTGAATACTATGAAATGTTTCCTCCAACGTAGGATAATTGAACGAAGATCCCGTTGAAGAGCAGGTCCAGTTGCCAAACATTCGTTAAAAGAACATCCTCCTCTCGATTTTCTAGAACCGTTGAACACAACTCTAAGCTTCGTGCTCATGTTATCTTCTCGCAGAATTCCGTGATGTGGCAGATAGAATTGTGTATTAGCTTCAAGTTCAGATTCAGGAGAAGAAGTATATCTCATATGTTCAAGGCTGTGGTATGATTGCATGAATTCCACGTATCTTGATTTTAAAGCTGGTTCGCGAAGAAAACGTCTTTCCATTGCTAGTAAGCAATTAACCGATGAAGCTCTGGAATCTCCAAATTTCAACGGCCGTACACAACCTTGCTTGATTGGCAGTCGAACGATGTATCGTCCACTAGAATCTCGTAGCGTGGTTTGCCTATAATATTCCTCACAGGTCTTGTCTTCGTTGGAAAGAAGCGGGGATGGTAATGGTAGATCTTCTATCTCCCAAAATTTTCGAATAACGCGATCCAACTCCAAGAATTCCGTATTAATGGAAATAGTATGTATTGTTAATAGAACAGGTTCATTGTAACTAGAAGATGGGAGTGGTCCTGACAATACCCAACCAAGCGTCGTGTTTTGTGCCGTTGGCCTTCCTTTTCGGATTCCTTCTTGAAGAATAGCATGATAATTGTCAGCGCCTAGAATGAGATCTATTGTGGAATTGTCTGAGAAATCAAGGTCTGCTAGTTGCAGTCTGATAAGATGAGAGTAGTCCGAATGCGTGAATTTCTGAGGAATTGCCATTTTTGTTAATTTTGGTAGAACTAATACCTTGCTTTCAAGTTGAGATTCTGGTAGTATGCGAGATTGAATTTTCAAATGAACTAATGATCGAGCTACCGCAGCTTCGCAAGATCTTATTCCAGAAATGGGAATATTTACCCTTGTTTTGGATAGTCGTAAGTAAGCGGCAGCTGTAGATGATATGAAAATTGCTTGAGAGCCTTGATCCAGCAGAGCTCTGACAACAAGAATTCTCTCTTCGGAAGATTTCAAAACAACTTTAGCTGTTGCCAGTAGTACTATGTTGAAGGTGCTAAGAGAAAAGGCATTAAGCATATTTTGGGACTCCGGGATAGTAGTTAACGTATGATTAGTGGCTATGCCTGTGGCCGTAGTATCAGTAGATGTCCCGTTATTCAAGTGAAGCATTGAATGATGCATTTGTTGACAATGCTTGCAGCGATTCTTTGACGGGCAATTAGACGCCGTGTGTTGAGTTCTCACGCAATTGAAGCATAGCTGCTCCCTCATAACGAAATTCCTCCTCTGTGCAACCGTTTTTTGTCTGAAGGAAGGACAGAAAAGAAAAAGATGAGTTCCTGAGCAATCTGAACATCGACGGGGAGTGGAAGAGTGATGAGCTTTGACATTGACACCTGGGGCCGGATTCTGCAGCACGGAGAATTTGGGAATTTGGGAGATGAGAATTTCGTTTTCTTAGAATTCTTAATTCCCTAATTCTCCATTCCCAATTCACTAACATGGTTGGAGAATTAGGGAAAACGTAAGAAATGTGAAAAAGTGCGAATCGCCTGGGACGATTAAGGGTATCAGTTTTTGTTGTAGAGGGTTGGACTTTTTTTCATATGTGAGGTACATCTGCCTATTACCTTCCACTGTCGAAATAAATTTAAATTTCTTTTTTGTTGGGGTAGTTTTTGAGGGATGTAGGAGGGTAGGTTCTCTCGAGTTTTTCCGGGATAACGAGAGAATGGAGAGAAGAAGGAGAATGTATGTGGTATCAATAAAAATGGGAGCTCAGGGCGAACAAGATAGGTGTAGAAAATGTGATGGGAAGAGTGCGGGGTAGAAATGGGGGCTGATTAACGGAAATTCAAAAAAAATAAAGACAATATCAGGAGCTGTAATAATTCGCTGGGGTAAGCTCAGGATCTGTAAGCCCAATAAAAAAAAATAAGAATTCACTTTAGTAATAAGGTATGCATGGGTATTATAGGCTATATTTTATTTCAATTAACGGTAATTTGCAGATTTGAGCGGCCTCGGCGGTAAATTTTGCTATCACAATATTCACGGGCGCCTAACTCTGTGTGGGAGGGTTGTAGAGTATTGGATTTTTTTTGATAGATTAAGGGTTTAGAGTGCAAAAATATAGGTGAACAATTTTTGGGGCAGGGTGTTTTGGGGGTTGGGGGTCGTACCACCCCTCATAGGGGGTTGTCCAAACTACGTCATGTTTGGTACCAAATTAAAGAGGGTGTAGAGTGTAATCGGGTGGTATAGTTTGTATTTGATCATTTTAACGTGATAGCTGAATTTTGACCGCCGAAAAACGATTTTTTACACTAGGGTCATATACACCCAGTTCCTATATTTTGCATATATTTCTTCCGTTCTTTGTTTTACATCCATTAGTACTCTGTTGTGAACATTTTTGTCATGGGAAGTAAATTTCCACAACTTACTAGTTCTTCGCAATGATGAGTTGAAAATATGTCAATTTTTGTACCAAAAACGGCCATTTTTTCACCTTAAAATGGACTGATACACTTCTTTTACAGTTATCTCCAAAATCGTATATCGGATTCAAAAATTAATTACATATTTAATTAGGGGACAAAATATCGTTGCGATTTCATGGTACACATAAGCTTTACCGTGTATAATTAAAAATTTTACAGCATCTCGTCTGTACTGGACGACGACCCAATTGATCATTTTCGGGTGATTTATAATTTTTAGCGGGTACCTTGAGACACAAAATCCATGTTCCTCTGTAAGTATTGCATGGATTTCCATAATTTTTTTTTTAAATATAGCCATGATATGCAGTGAATACATAACTCAATTTGAAAATCCTAGATACCTAGATACAACAAGTGGAATGGAGAATTCGGGAATTCTCTACTTACTTTTCGTCTTACTTTTCCGCAAGCAAACACCGGAGAATTAACAAGTGGAATGGAGAATTCGCGAATTCCGTACTCACTTCTCAAATCCTCTCAGTTGAGAATTTTTCGTCTTACTTTTCCACAAGCAAACACCGGAGAATTTGAGAAGTGAAAGCAAGACGATAAAATCGCGAAATCGGTACTCACTTCTCAAATCCTCTCAGTGGAGAATTTTTCGTCTTACTTTTCCACAAGCAAAACACCGGAGAATTAACAAGTGGAATGGAGAATTCGCGATTTCCGTACTCACTTCTCAAATCCTCTCAGTTGAGAATTTTTCGTCTTACTTTTCCACAAGCAAACACCGGAGAATTTGAGAAGTGAGAGTAAGACGAAAAATTCTGAACTAAGAGAGAATTTGAGAGGTGAGTACGGAATTCCCAAATTCTCCATTCCACTTGTTAATTCTCCGGTGTTTGCTTGTGGAAAAGTAAGACGAAAAGTAAGTATAGAATTCCCGAATTCTCCATTCCACTTGTTAATTCTCCGGTGTCTTGCTAGTGGAACAGTAAGTGGAAAAATTGTATTTTCTGCTTTTGTTGCGTTTTATGAAGGTATCTAGGTATCTAGGATTTTCAAATTGAGTTATGTATTTACTGCATATCATGGCTATATTTAAAAAAAATTATTATGGAAATCCATGCAATACTTACAGAGGAACATGGATTTTGTGTCTCAAGGTACCCGCTAAAAATTATAAATCACCCGAAAATGATCAATTGGGTCGTCGTCCAGTACAGACGAGATGCTGTAAAATTTTTAATTATACACGGTAAAGCTTATGTGTACCATGAAATCGCAACGATATTTTGTCCCCTAATTAAATATGTAATTAATTTTTGAATCCGATATACGATTTTGGAGATAACTGTAAAAGAAGTGTATCAGTCCATTTTAAGGTGAAAAAATGGCCGTTTTTGGTACAAAAATTGACATATTTTCAACTCTTCATTGCGAAGAACTAGTAAGTTGTGGAAATTTACTTCCCATGACAAAAATGTTCACAACAGAGTACTAATGGATGTAAAACAAAGAACGGAAGAAATATATGCAAAATATAGGAACTGGGTGTATATGACCCTAGTGTAAAAAAATCGTTTTTCGGCGGTCAAAATTCAGCTATCACGTTAAAATGATCAAATACAAACTATACCACCCGATTACACTCTACACCCTCTTTAATTTGGTACCAAACATGACGTAGTTTGGACAACCCCCTATGAGGGGTGGTACGACCCCAACCCCCAAAACACCCTGCCCCAAAAATTGTTCACCTATATTTTTGCACTCTAAACCCTTAATCTATCAAAAAAAATTCCAATACTCTACAGCCCTCCCACACAGAGTTAGGCGCCCGTGAATATTGTGATAGCAAAATTTACCGCCGAGGCCGCTCAAATCTGCAAATTACCGTTAATTGAAATAAAATATAGCCTATAATACCCATACATACCTAGTTACCAAAGTGAATTCTTATTTTTTTTTTTTATTGGGCTTACAGATCCTGAGCTTACCCCAGCGAATTATTACAGCTCCTGATATTGTCTTTATTTTTTTTTAATTTCCGTTAATCAGCCCCCATTTCTACCCCGCACTCTTCCCACCACATTTCCTACACCTATCTTGTTCGCCCTGAGCTCCCATTTTTTTTGATACCACATACATTCTCCTTCTTCTCTCCATTCTCTCGTTATCCCGGAAAAACTCGAGAGAACCTACCCTCCTACATCCCTCAAAAACTACCCCAACAAAAAAGAAATTTAAATTTATTTCGACAGTGGAAGGTAATAGGCAGATGTACCTCACATATGAAAAAAAGTCCAACCCTCTACAACAAAAACTGATACCCTTAATTGTCCCAGGCGATTCGCACTTTTTCACATTTCTTACGTTTTCCCTAATTCTCCAACCATGTTAGTGAATTGGGAATGGAGAATTAGGGAATTAAGAATTCTAAGAAAACGAAATTCTCATCTCCCAAATTCCCAAATTCTCCGTGCTGCAGAATCCGGCCCCTGGTGTCTTAAATTTTTGAGAAGAAATAGACGTTCCCTTCTATGTATCTTTAGGTTTGTAATGATGACTGCGAGGAGAAATAGCTTCCAGAGTATGAATTCTATTTTGTAGAAGTTGTCATAAAGCATGAAATGTAGAGAGATCTGTTGAAGAACTGATTGAATCCTCCCAGTCCTTACGTGTGTTAGTGTCGAGTTTGTGAGTAGTTATAAAGATAAGCCAATCATCCCATTGCGGAACAGGGCGATTTAAACACCCTAATGCCTTAACGGCTTCTGTAGTACCATCAAATAGTCTTTTCGGCTCTTCAGCTGATTCAAATTTCATAGCAGGTAAAGGGGTTGACTTTTGAAGGTGTGAATAAACTAAAATTCTATTGTTTTGCTATCTAGCACTAAGAATTTTCAATGCGGATGCGTAATTAGCATCTGTGACGGCTATGTTGCGAAGAAGCTGTCCAGCCTGGCCATAAACAGTAGTTTTTAAATAATAAAGTTTCTGCGAACCCGTCAGATCATTGCGCGAATCAATTAAGATTTTAAACAAATCATAGAACGCTGTCCATTCTGAACGCTCACCACCAAAACGATTTAGGTTAATTTTTGGAAGAGAAGAAGTTATAGTACATGCAGCTGTTGTAGAATTATGTGACGTTTGAACAGTTACAGGGTGAAAGGTGCAAAGCATCTCTTTCAAAAGTCCCATATTTTCGCAATAAATTGACTCAATCTTCTCATATGGATCGCTTTGAAAATAATTATTGTCAAGATCAGATGCAGTAGCCTTTTCCAATAGTTTTTCATGATTCGCCTGAAATTTGTTCCAATATTGTTCAAGCAAAGTAATACGCGTTTGAATATAGCTTTCACTACAGTTATCTTTACCCATTTTATTTGTATTGTATTAATATATTTCATTAAATCAGTTTGAGTCTTTAGAAGAATTTCCATTGTAATAAATTGGAACACACTTACTTGGTAATACGTTGAACCAATGTGTACCGCTATAACGGGAGCTCAGTAGCAGATGAATATGTGTATGTAATCCAATGCTTAATCCATATGCTTACACATAAAAGTTCACAAATATTTTTGCTTAACGCTTTGTAACTAACTATTCTATACTTTCACTGACACTATAGTAACTAAATATTGATAATTTCAATTAATTTTAGTCACACGTTCGTTTTTTACGCAAACCTGTTCTCCACGAGTCACAGATGAGTTCACGATCACTCTCTGTGCTAAAGGTTTTTATAATTTCGCGATTGATCACTTAGATACACATAACTAGCCTTAATTGAACTAGGTTTATGAAATTAAAGTCGCTAAATTGAAATGCTTTCCCGTTTGTATAAAATTCCACAGCGTATCCCGGGTTTCGGCACCATAAAATGTATAGAAGTAATGCTAGGATTTAGGTATTCGCACTGAAACTAAAACTCGACCGATCTCTTGAATGCTTTAAACTTTATTAAAAACTAAAACTCAGTCAGCAGATGTGAGGTACAATGATCTCAAAATTTAACGGTTAGGAATTTATACAAAGCAAAGAGATAAGCAAATTTATACAATGTAAAAAGATAAGCATAGTAAATGAGTATGAATGACAATAAGCATGATTAGTATTAGAAATTACAATGCCAATGTTATATGAACATTTCTAAATAAATTAAAAATTTGTTTAGGCGTAGACACATTGATTGTCACCATTTAATTTTTTGTTTTGTTTGTTCTTTGAATTTCATTTGAATTTTATTTTGATTTTTTATATTATTTGGATTCCTAGTTGAGTAGCATAAGCAAGTATTTCATAAGGCATAATTTGTGAATTAATAATGAATTGACATTTAACCATAAATTTTGTTCAGTCTTATCCTTTCAACCGGCACCTCCCCTTTTTATGTAAAGCCCATATTGGGACTTCACAACCATAATCGCGAGATTTAGAACATACCGTACTAGTTGAAAGAGCTGACCGAAACTTTCAGCTAATATTATGGCGTGAATCACCACAAGACCCTATGCAGTACTACAAATTGAACACGATCACGTATGGAACAGCCTCAGCTCCGTTTTTGGCTATTCGCTGTCTAAAACAATTGGCACTGGATGGAGAGGATACATTTCCTTCGGCAGTAGAAGCTCTGCAATTGAGCACATACGTGGATGATATACTGACTGGAGCAGACACTCTAGACAAGGTGAAAGCACTCAAAACTGAATTGATCACCCTACTGAAAAGTGGTCACTTTGACTTAGGAAAATTTTGTGCTAATCATCAGCACCTGAAGAAAACAAACGACGATTTGCATTTATAACAAATACGACAAGAGAGAATTACACTGATATCATAAGCAACATTAACCACAAGTCTTCTATTAGCAAGTCACAGCGAACTATTGGGAATTGTATTCGATTTGCTAATAATTGTAAACTGCTAAAACAAATGCGTTCTTCAGAGGCATTGAAAGTAAGTGAACTAGAAATGGCGGAAAATTGCATTATATAAAACGTCCAGAGAACGAGCCTTAAAACAGAATACCTTTGTCTGAAAAGGGAAGGCACGCTTGACAAGAAAAGCGCCATTCTTACCCTCTGTCCATTCCTAGACGAACAAACTGACATCATCAGGGTAGGAGGCAGATTAAGACACAGTGATTTGGAAAGGGACGCAAAATACCAAATTATTCTGCCTAAGGATCATATAGTCACCGAGGTTCTACGGCAATTTCACCTCTACCATATGCATGCCGGTCCACAAACTTTGACTGATATAGTAAGGCAACGATTCTGGCCCTTAGATGTCACGAAAATTGTTCAGAGAATAGTACATGCATGCATTAGGTGTTTCAGATGCAAACCACAAACCATCACTCAATTAATGGGAGACCTTCCAAAGGAGCGTGTACAACCAGGACGGCCATTTCGTACTACTGGAGTCTACTTTTGTGGCCCATGTCACATACATTACGAAATCAGAGGAAGGGCACCAAGTATGGCATATATTGCAGTATTTATATGCTTTAAAACTAATGCAGTCCACTTAGAACTCGTTAGTGATCTCAGCAGCAAAGCATTTATCAACTCATTAAAACGGTTTATATCTCGAAGAGGTCTTTGTCGTACAATACACTGTGACAATGCTACCAACGTCATCGGGGCGAAATCTGAATTAAACCAATTGAAGGAAGCGTTCACCTCTCAATCATTTCAATCAAAAATTCAAGAACTTTGTCAACTCAACTACATTGAATGGAAGCCAGTTCCTCCTGGATCTCCTCACTTCGGAGCACTGTGGAAAGCCGCGGTAAAATCCGCCAAATACCATCTTATACGCCAATTAGGAGCAGCCAACGTAACATATGAAAAGTTGCAAACGGTAGTAACTCAAATTGAAGCCATTCTGAACTCTGGACCCTCACACCATTATCATCAGACCCGAATGATTTTGAAGCGCTCACACCGGGACATTTCCTCATAGGCGCTCCATTGACGTCCTTCGCGGAACCTGACATAAGTGAAGTAAATTTCTACATATTTTCCAGATATCAACGTCTTCAATATATTCAACAGAATTTCTGGAAACGTTAGTCGACAGAATATCTTAACCAGTTGCAAACAAGATGCAAATGGGCCGAGAGTAAACCAAACATAAAACCTGGCACAATGGTATTATTAAAGGAACAGAACGCGCTACCACTCAAGTGGCCATTAGGTGGGATTGTGGAGAGAATTGAAGGTCCTGGCAAAGGGATACAAGTTGTCATCGTAAAAACAGCCGCAAGCACCTATAAACGAACAATTCATAATGTATGCCCATTACCCATAGAAGAATACACTACAGATGCCATATCAAATACTACAGCACGTCAAGAGAAGAAATTACCAGAAGTGAGCCCAGATCAAATCATTAAGGGAAAACAAAATTCTTCACGTGAAACATCCCAAGAGAGTCATCAAGTTAACCAAACGACACATGCAATAACAGCTAACAAGACGACTAAAACAAAATGTTGTCCAATTAATACCAACTGGTTAAAAAGGATCAACTCTATACCTAAGGAAGACAACGCAAAACAACCAAGGGTCGTTAGCAGGAATATATCTAAGACATTATCTTTCCTGCTTTGTCTTACACTGGTATTGCCAATAAATGGACAATCATACGAAATCAACTCATTCAAGAGCTATCCAGGAATATACTATGGCAACATAGGAGAATTAAGTACAATTCAAAATAACTGGAACTTAATAGTATATTACAACTTAACCAGCTACTGGAGAGAACTACAAGTATTGAACAAAACAATAGACAACATCAATTACCTCTGCCATTATTTAGCGGAATCATCAAAGCATTACTGTATAACAATGGCCAATCAATTAAGCCTTCAGGTAGCTGCTATTTGGGATTTTAGATGCAGAATATGCATATCATCATATGACCATACTAACGTCCAGTAGGAAATACTCCAACATCTTGAGAAGCGCATTTAAGTAGTTACGCTAGGACAGTTCTGGCTCACTGTGCTACCGTCCAGGATTTTGCCACAGATGGCGCCACCGTGGCTAGGCGGTGTGAGTCCATACTAAATGTGGGTTTGTGTCTTGGCTGTACTGGTTTATGTCTTGGATGTTGGAGATACGAGACCAATTTGGGGGATACAAGACCACTTTTAGCACTCTCCAGCATAGGGAAATAGCATAGGATTTCGATTTTGTTTCTGAAGTTCGCTTATTTTTCATCTCGAGTATTGGGGATACGAGACCACTTTGGGGATACGAGAGCACTTTTAGCACTCTCGAGCATAGGGAAATAGCATAGGATTTCGATTTTGTTTCTGGAGTTCGCTTATTTTTCATCTCAGACTCATAGCCTCTACGTTGGCATTAAGATTTTTCATCTCGAGTGTTGGGGATACGAGATCACTTTCAGTACTATGCAGCAACTGCGCACTAGCGGCATTAGCCGATACTACCAGCATGCTCCGGTGTATCTTGACTGTACTGGTTTATGTCTTGGATGCACCATTGAGTCTTGACTGAACCCTAGCGGGATTAGCCGGTACTACCAGCATGCTCCGGGATGTATCATTTGGTCTTGCCTGCGCCCTAGCGGCATTAGCCGGTACTACCAGCATGCTCCGGTACTATGGTTTTCTTGGATGTATCATTTGGTCTTGACTGCACCCTAGTGACATTAGCCGACATTAGACTACATCATCTCGGGCTTGGGGATACGATATCACTTTGCAGATAGGTACTGGAGGTTGGCTGAGAGCTTAAGTGGTGTGTTGGATTGGGCTACGTTACCTGTACCAATGCTTGGGTGGAATGTGTGTGGCTTAAGTAATGATGTGAAATGCCCTAAGCGAATTTATATCGGGGCTGTATACTTGTCAGCTTGAGTTTGTTGTTAGTTTTTTACTTTAGTATGGAATGTGTGCAGCTGTGTATTTATGTGGATAAGAAATGTTGTGAGATTCCCTAAGTGAATTAGTGTAATTAGTATAAGTAATAATTCAAGTTAACCCTAGAATATTTTTTGTCCATGCCAATAGTATTAGTACTAGGGGAGTAAAGTTTTCATCAGAAATCCTCTACGGGCTATGGATCGAAATATTAGCGTTCTTACCTTCTCAGGTGTAATTAATATTAGTAGCTCAAAAACAAAAAAACAATAACAACTATAACCTAAGATGTGGATTAAAGATTTGGTGATATTAATCTGTCGGTGTCTGTTATAAACAAGATTGCACCATGTGATGATATATCTAAAAATAGATCAGGCAAAACTGATTGGAGCGAATGTTGGTAGAATGTTCACTTAGATAAGTAATGGAAATTAGTAAATGCCTAATTTTGCTCTTCAGGTGGAATGCTTCTAATTTGATTCCTTGCATAAACAAATTCGCACAGTCCAGTAAAGTAAACAAATTCGCAGTCGAATACTGTAAACAAAATCGCACAGCAGCCGAGTAAAGTAAACAAATTGAGCGATTTATGTTTTTTTAATGTAAGATTCCCAATTTCTTTAGCTGAAAACAACAACTGATATTAATCTGTAGGATATGATGTCTTGGATGAGTAGTGGAAGTTATAATTGAAAATTTCTTTTGCTGAAAAAAACAACAACAACTATAACGTCAGTTGTGGTCTGTAGGTGTCTTTTATAAGATCATGTTATGATATTCGATGTGTAAAAATAGATCACGGTTACTTGGGATTGTACGACACATGAAATCATTAGAAGTAATGGAAATTAAAGCATTAGAGAAGGTGGCCAGGCGGCTGGTAATTTGATATCTTGAGTAAACAAATACGTCCGAGTAAAGCAGACAATTTATGTTTTCTTTTGTATCTAGGAGTTTGTATTGAAAAGTCTTACATTTTATGACGAATTGCTTTTTATTTTCAATAAAATTTCTCAATCAGTCACGCTGTTATGGGATTTGATTGACCCCAATATCATAGTTCACATGAAGCTGATAAGAATATGAGAATTTTGTCTTCATTGGAGTGATCACATTATTTTCTTACCATTAGGTTGGGTTTTGATGAAAGAAGGTGGTGTTCTGATATTAATGTAGTATGATATCTTGTTTTAGATGAGTAATGGGAGTTGTTTGGGAGCTGTGAGTAAGGAATAAAAACCTTATTAGCAAGGTCGCTTCATATTTATCTGTCTAAAGTATCATCCAAATGGTGTTGTATGAAGGAAGAAAAACTGATAATTCTTCAAGCCCATAGTGAAGAACGTGGTGGAGGTTGAGTGGGTGCTGTAAGTTCTGGATTAAATTGAAAGTTTTGATGGATGGTTTTTGACATAATATTAATCTAGTAGGATATGAAAGCTTCAGCGTAGAGCGTGGAAGAGGAGAGTGTTATTTGTTTACCTTTAAATCTTAAGGTTTATACTTTTAGCCTCCAGCAAGAATGTTTTCTTTCAGTTGGCTCGGTGACTAGATAAGAACGTGTTGATTTCATGTTCATAATTTCATCTTGTGGTGAGCATATGAAGGTAGCAGAGTTTTTTGTAAATCAAGCAGGTATGCTGTTATGAGATTTGATTGACTCCTATTGCTAAAAAAACAGTTCACATGAAGCTGATATACTGTTGAGGCAGGTACATTGTTTACTTACCATTAAGTTGAGAGTGGGTTAAATTAAAAGCTTTGATAGAAGAACGCTGTGATATGATATTAATGTTGTATGATATGTTGTCTGAGGTGTGTAGTGGAAGTTGTATGGGAGCTAGGAATAAGCAGTAAAATCCTAATCTCTCTTGATATTTATCTCCTCTAAAGTATCGCCTGAATGGTGGAGTATGAAGGAAGAAATAATTGATAATTCTCTGAGTCCATAGTGAAGACCGCAGTAGGGCGTTTAGAGTAGGTACTGTAAGTTATGTATTAAGTTAAAAGTTTTGATGGATGGTATTTGGTATTTATCTCCTCGAAATGGTGTTGTACGAGTATCAGGATGGTCGGAAAAAAAGTTGATAATGCTTCAAGTTCAATAGTGAAGACCTCGATGCTGAGAGTGGGTATTTGGAATGATATAATTCTAGTAGGATATGGAAGTATTATTTATTCATCTTTAAATCTTACCATGAAAGTAGGTTGGGAGTTGATTAAATTAAAAGTTTTAATGAAAGAAGGTTGATTTATTATATGTTATGGTCGTAGTATATTGCATATAGCAATACATATGTTTACTTGGATCCCCTCCAATTACGGGACACTGGACATCTGAAGGATTCTCCTGTTCTTCTGTATCTTTATTGATACATATTTTCTAATGTATATCTAGAAATTTCAATCCAGTAAAAGCAAATAGGAAGCACACCGTAACCTCAATTCATTAACAACTGTCCCAAAGACAGAAAATGTGTTTCCGGGAAATTGATTCAATTAAAGACTACACCAAGTGTTGATAATAAGAGAAAACGTAATTATATTTAGATATAAAAGTATAGATATAAGCTAAAGTGAGTGACGGTAGTAGCAAAATGTTCAAAGCATGATCAGATTCGGATTACTCTGATTCTTCAGAGAGTGTTTCTTAGACAAGTTCAGGATCAATTGCAAACAAAAAATATATTTTTATATAAAATTTGTAGAGAAAGCGACATTGGCTTTTAGTTCAGTATATAAACATCCTGCTTTGTACTATTTCGAACTCTGTTTAAAGAAAAAACAAAATGGGGTTAATTTCGTCAAGATATATACATATATACTTTAGATACAAGTGCCGCGGGGCAATTTCATTTTAAATTAACCGTATTATTTTGTTGTGATAGGACCTACTAAGCACAAGCCGAGGCTGAATTTCAGTTTAATTCTCTAACTAGATGGTGATGCTGGAGCGCTTCATCATACCGTGCAATTTTCACCGTGAGTATTATTGATATATTACACATTTTCTTTTGGTATACGCATGCTTCGGCTTCAATAATTACTTGCTCGTAGGACTTTTTTTATGACATTCTTTTGCTGTACTATATATATTTTCGATTTAATAATAGTTTTTACAGAACTCTACAGCTAATCTAGTGTAACTATTTATATATATATATATATATCCTCGATTTAATAATAATATTTACGTAACTATACATCTAATCTAATGGAGTCTTTGTTCGTGTATACTTTGGATAATAATTTTTTTATTGACTCTATATATATATATCTATATATATACACCTTTAAGGATTTACATACCTATTCGGATCTAGTAATAAGAACCTTACGTAGGATTTTCTTTTGTTGACTTTCTTTTTCTATATCTATATATATATTTTCGATTTAATAGCACAATTACGTAACTATACAGCTAGTTTAGTGAAAACTTGGTTCGTGTATATTTTGGAAATTTTTTTTAGCTGACTCTATATATGTATATCTAGATACATACTTAAAGCTATACACTTATGTAGTTTTATAATTCAATGGTATTCTACGTATATGCCTTTTTGTTGTACTCATTTTGAATTAATGAGATTTTTTTGGTATACGGATGTATATGCCTTTTTATGTACTTACCTTGAATTGAAGATTTTTCTTCTTGATTTCTTTATCATTATAACGTAAAAATGAAATCTTGAACGTTTTTCAATTCTTCATTTACTATCCTGGAGCCCTCTCACATAGGATGAAGGTCGTCTAGGCTCGCCTAGTCTCTCTCTCTTTTTACAGGTCAACTAGGGACACTGTAAGCTATCTGCCCTCAGTGTCAAATGGGTGGTTGGGGCATGCAGTAAGGCCGAAACATCTGCTAGCGTGCCGCCCTGCAGTCAACGCTGTCCGTCGAGTGATCTGTCAGCTCATGCTGGCAGTCTGGACTTTACGTCCGATGTCAATCACTCATCATACTTCCATAACAAAAATGGCGCCCAACGTGGGGCCTTAACATCTTGAGTACGTCAGACCTCTTTACTGGGGAGCGAGACTGCTTTGCAGATATGGACATTTGGCTTTCAGCTGATTATCTGACTCGGTAGTCTCACATCCAGTAGAGATGGGATAACATCAGTACTCGGCTTCGCGTGAACCTTCTGTTCGAAAGGGTTGTCCATTCTTCTAGTATGATACGTTATGCGCGTCCATTGTTATATTCCATAACAAAAATGGCGCCCAACGTGGGGCTACCTCAGTCAACTTCGGTGTTCGAATGTGTTTGACACTGGGGACTGAGGCTACTTGAGATATGAACATTTGGTTGCTAGCTAAATCGTCTGACTCGGTAGTCTCATATCTAGTGGAGAATACATGTGGACCTGAGGTTTGACTGTTGTGTTAATAGAAATTTTTGTAACGTAAAGTAAAGTTTATTAAAGTTTTGAAAGTTTTGAACGTTTGAAAGTAAAGTAAAGTTTTTGAGATTTTGATATTTTTTGATTTGGATGATTAAAGTAACGTAACGTTTTAGATTTTTGAAAATTTTTGAATTGAAGTTCGACTCTAGGTTTGACTTTGGTCAAGCCTCGAGTCTGAACAATTGTCTAGTTTTGGAAGTTTTGAATTTTTTTGAATTTTTTTTTTAATTGATCTTTCCCGCTGGCCTTCTGTCATGGAAATGGTAGGTGGCCTCACAAAATTTTTTTGTGTGAGCTCTCACGGGGACATGTCTCTGTTGGCCAACTGGCTGGACAGAGTTATGAATCTGTGAGACGACTTTTTGGCTTCCAGCTAACTAGTTGACCAGATTCATGACTCTGCCCAGTTGGAAGTTAGCTGGACATGACAATCAGTTGAGGAGGAAGGAAGGAGTTGTTGGAGGATGGAAGTGATGCTGGAGACCTTCAGTAATCAGGAGTTGGCATACTGCTAACTGCGTGGCTGAAGAATCTCCAGTACCATTTTCAGTCTCCAGCTTCTCCAACCCGACTCTTCCCAGATTTCTGCGGGAACTCCACAATTTTTTTCAATGCACATATTCACGTCGTCGGTCTGTATAAATTTTCTGACCTGTAAGGAGGGAGAGCGACCTGAAGACCTCTTATGGTGAGAGTTCGCTTCGGGAAGTGAAGGAGAAATTATATTTGATTTTTTTCCACTTTATTGAAAACTTCTTCGAACGTTTGGGAAGGAGATTTTATTTGAAATTTAGTATCTCGTCCAAACCTTCGACTTTAAATTAGTATTTCGTCATCCTCGCCTTGTGAAGAGCCTGTTATCTCTTCCGAGGTTTCAAATTCTTAGGATTTTTTTTATTTATCTATTCCAAACCCTTGGTTTGAAAAGCTTTTGCCTGATTTACGACTGACTCTACAATGGCTACAGCGCGAACACCACCGCGAACAACTGGGGTACCGATGCTGTTGCCAGATCCGGGCTCCGTCTGTCTAGAGAGCGACTGGTCAGGACAGAGGAAGGCAGTGAGGACGGTCTGTGGACATGTGTTTCACAAAGCATGTCTGACAACGTGGATTGGACAGCATTCAAACTCCCCGTTCTGCAGAGCCCATCTCACTCAGTATGATTTCACTGAGTATACTGGTGCTGTCCTGAAGATGACAAAGCTTGTAAAGACTGTCAGTCACGATCCGTTACCTTTCACGCCAACACTTGACTTACCACCGTTGATAATTCCACCACCTAGTCGACGATCACTCTTTCCTGGAATGCCAGATCTACAGTCAAGGACTTTTAACAATCCTAACTCGCGACGAAATAGCCCGCTGCCTTCTGGCAGTGGACATACCTCAGCAGCTACGGATGCTTTGATGGCAGGCTTGCGGTTACAAATGCAAGACGTAGTACGCGAAGGCCTCGAACAGAGCCTTGATGTGTTGCGGACTGAGTTAATAACTAGTGTCCGACAACAGATCTCAGCAGCAATGCCACCCATGGATTTTTCACGACCACCTCCGTCCATGGGTGAACCAAGACCATCCCAATAATTTCACGACTCGCGTAGGCAGTCGTCAAATAGACCGCATTCAGCCTTTGGTCAGCCTATCAATCAGCCAGGACCAGATTTTGTCCCACCTCCACCACCACCACCTATTCGTAACCCTGCAGGCGTAGGACAGCGACGTTCTGGCAGTCCTATCCGCAGGTGGAATATATCGTATAGCGGTGACAGCTCACGGCTCACTGTTGATGAATTTGTGTTTCGAGTGGAAGCTTTGACGTATTCGGCCTTAGAAGGAGATTTCGATCTTCTGGCACATGACAACCTTACTTTCTGGACCAGCTATGGACTGCTACTGGTCTCTCCTGTGCCAAAATTCCACGCCTTCATGGGAGTATGTGAAGACAGCTCTATTAGCTGAATGGGGAGTACCGCAAGATGACCTCAAGGTCAAAGTTTAGCTGATGTTGCGCAAACAGAAAGCAGGGGAGTCATTTGCAACATACCATCAACACCTGGTACAGTTGCGCAATCAACTGCAAAGTCCCTTGGCGGACGGAGAATTCTTAGAGATCGTAAAGTCAAATCTGCTTCCAGACATTCAGCAAAAGGTCTGCCTACATCCCACTAACAATATACATCAACTACGGAGTCTCGTGACTCAAATACAGGCGACGCAGCAGCGAATCGCAACAGCGAGCAGCTGGAATGCTAATCGCGGCCAAAGAGTCAGCGAGGTGGATGAGTTTCGTCCGACAGAGGCCGAACTGAATATGACATATGAACGCAGTGAGGAGGCAGTAGCACTAGCTGCTATTACAACTATCAGAATGTAACCTGCTGGAATTGTGACCGGTCCGGTCACTTCTATCAAGATTGCCGGCAGGAGAGACAAGTTGTGTTCTGCTATGGATGCGGACGCAAAAACACTTTCAAACCCGATTGCAGCTATTGTAGACAGAAAAACTTGAGACGGGTCGGGAATACCACCACCTCTTTCCGACTAGCGCCAACATCGCGAGCGCCAACTGCAACGAACACTCCAGTTCAAGAGTAGATATACTATGGCGTTTCTGGGCCACTTTTTAAGCCTCCAGGATTTCGACACAGATGGCGCCACCGTCGCTAGGTGGTTTGAGCCCGTGCTAAATGTAGGGTTGTGTCTTGGTTGCATTGGTTTGTGTCTTGGATACATCATTGCGCCTTGGATGCACCATGTGTTGCGCCTAAATGTAGGCTTTCGGTTGCATTGAGTGTCGACTGCGCCCTAGCGGGATTAATCGGTACTACCGAGATGTATCATTTGATCTTGACTGCACCCTAGCGGCATTAGCCAGTACTAACAGCATGCTCCCGTACTACGGTTTTCTTAAATAGATATGTGTTGCGCCTAAATGTAGGCTTTTGGTTTCATTGAGTCTCGACTGCGCCCTAGCGGGATTAATCGGTACTATCGGGATGTGTCATTTGGTCTTGACTGCGCCCTAGCGGCATTAGCAGATACTACCAACATGCTCCCGTAATACGGTTTCCTTAAATAGATATGTGGTGTGCCTAAATGTAGGCTTTTGGTTTTGAACTAATATTAGAAATAATTAAAGTTAACGCTAGGAAATTTTTGTTCATGCCAATGGATTCTAGATGGTTGGGGTGGGGCTATTAGGGGGGATGAAATTTTCATCAGAAATCCTCTACTGGCTCTGGTTTTCGAGATATTAGCGATTTTACCTTTTCTTTTATAGTTAATATTATTAATAATTCAAGCTACCTAGGATAGTTTGGTTCATGCCAATAGATTCTAGATGGTGTTAGAGGGGCGAGGGTTAGAGGGGGAACGAAATTTTCATCAGAAATCCTCTACGGGCTTTGGTTTTCGAGATATTAGCGTATTAATATTTCAAGTTATTTTTGCTCATGGAAATGGATTCTTGGTGGTGTGGGGTGGTAGGGGGAACGAAATTTTCATCAGAAATCCTCTACGGGCTTTGGTTTTCGAGATATTAGCGACATCTGTTTGGGCGCAAACGCCATTTCTTGAGTAAGGTACCCTAGCGGCCTTAGCCGGAACTACCAGCATGCATTAGCGGGAGAGTTCTAGATATTGGCATGACGTCATCATGGCTTTGCTGTTTTCAAATCCTGCACGTTTTCTTAGTTGTAGATATCAGCAAATTATTATTATTATTGGGTCTTGGGGTGCGTGCACAGAAAATTCACAGTTGCTCTTTCGAGTGCAAACACCATTTCTTGAGCAAGGTCCCCTGGTGGCATTAGTCGGTACTACATCATCTTGGGCTTGGGGATAGGTACTGGAGGTTGGCTGAGAGCTTTAGTGGCAATATCTGACACTATGACTAGGATTGTCTGTGGTGTGTTGGATTCGGCTACGTTTCCTATACCAAGGCTTGGGTAGAATGTATACGGCTTAAGTAATGATGTGAAATACCCTAAGCGAATTTATATCGGGGGCAGTATACTTGTCAGCTTGAGTTTGGTTTCAGTTGTTTACTTTAGTATGTTGGGCTGGGCTACTTGGTGGCTGAGGAAACGTTACCTAAGGCGCGGGTGGATGAGTGTAGCTGTGCATTTATTTGGATATGAGTCCTTATGAAAATAAGCGACATATTATGAGCGGAACGGCGGATACTTAACCTTGGGGCATTACTCCATTTCATCAGATCAACAAGTGGCAACACCAGAAAGAATCTAAATCTAGTGTAAATAAAATATGTATTATAGTTTTAGTTTCATTTATTAAAGTAATTTGCATTATAGCTACATGTATAAAATATTATAAATATATATTTATTTTACATTGTATTATAGGTGTTTTTTCAAGAAATTATAAAACATCTTTGTTATTAATCCAAGAATTGTGTTTTGATGAAAATCCGAGCCATTTAACGTAAGCTTTATCTCCACTCTTCTTTAAGATTTTCTCTACGAGATATAGGTCTGGGTGTTTAACTATCAGCAGCTCCAATTCATAAAAGCCTCCTGTGATTGGATTTCCTTGATAATCTTCCAGCTGATATGTGATGGGGTTTGTGTTTTGAACTTTAATAATTTTAAAAATCTCAGCTGTCCAGTTTGGTGTATAGCCTTTCTCAAATATATGCTTGTATTTGCTGATGCGTACAAAATCTCCAACTTTATACTTTGCAGGAACAACAATCTTTATGTGACTGTATACAGTTGAAAGCAGTTGTTTCATTGGAAGTGTTGATATCACGTGGTCTCATTTTCGTAGTTCGATGTATCCTTGAGTTGTATTCAGTGAGCAGTTTCTTTACCATACCAATCCACTGATAAGTTCCATTAAAGCTGAATTCCTTCCACATCATATCCCTTAGAGTTCGGTTAAATCGTTCCACTATTGATACTTTGAGGAAACTGTACGTAGAGTAATGATTAATTGCATGCTTCAGCATTAGATTTTTAAAGAGGCTGTTGTAGAATTCCTTTCCATCATCAGTCTGCAGGTTTTTAGGTATTCGTCCCTCGCTTAATATAGACTGCATGGCATCTCTTACTTCTACACCAGTTTTTCTTTTAATTGGAATTGCCCATGCATATTTGGAGAAGGTATCAATTACTGTCAGCAGATAGCGGTAACCCTTGTTCACATACTTGTAGGGATCCATTTCAACCAAGTCTGCCTGCCACAAGTCATCTAGTCCTTTGATAATCACACGACGTCGTTTAAAATTTTTTCTCGCTGGTTTATGCAGCTCATCTACCACTTGTCTCTTACTCATCGTAATTAAAAATGAAACAGATTTCTCAAGAATTTTTACTCATTTACACCATCTTTTGGTGTCAAGTCTTTCTTATTTATTACTGAAGTAAACAGATAGTTTTCAATCTTCGCGTTTTCATCGTTGATATATAGCGTTAAATTTTTCACCTCTATATTAATAGTTGTTTTTATTTCTTCAACACTAATTTTAATTTTCTTGTCAACATAGTCTTTGGTAGTAGCATTATCATTTTCAAAGGGTTCACCAAGTCGTTTTATACACTTTGAGTTTAGATCGTAGTCTCCGTTTATCGTTAAATTAAATCCAATACCCCGCTCTCCTTGTTCACCAGCTGGACCCTGAGCTCCTCGTTTACCATCTGGTCCTTGAATTCCTTATTTACCGGCTGGTCCCTGAGCTCCTGTTGGTCCACGTTCACCTGCTTTCCCAATATATCCTCTCTTAGAGAAACGTCCAAACTTGTCAACGCTCATCTGTAGATTGTGATGAAGTATGGTAATGAAGTAGTATTTAAACTATAATATCCGCTTCTCGCAACTCCTCCAGGATAGATACGTTTTCATTGTTGTGACTGGTGTTTCCAGCCTGCTTTGATGCCATTAGAAGACGCAGTCTATCCACTAATTCATTTGGATCATCCCAGTAAATGTGATCAATGTTTTCTTTAGGCAGACGCATTAGTCCCATGCCTTTATGCTGTATAAGTTTACTGATTAAAGCTTTATACTTAGCCGCTCTGGTACCCTTTATTTGCCCATCTTCAGCATAGTCACGTTTATATGCATTGATATCTCGCAAAATAGATCCATAATTAGTTAAATCCTCTTTAGTATATAGACTTTTTACAGGATCTTTCATAAATAGCAGCTCACATAACCCCAAAGTTGTTTTATAGCTCTTCCCCTTGATAACAATATTTCCTACATCATCAAAATCAAAAGTTGAATTACCGATTCTCCACGCGTTGTCATCATAGTAAACTCCATAGGTTGGATCAATTTTAGGGCTATTATCAGTGAATAGCTTTAAATAGTTTGAAACTATGTATCCAGACGTATCGGGGGAGGTGACAGGAGACCTTCCTGTCAATGTTCTTGAATGTTTCGGTGTTGCGAATTCTTCTTCAGATGTTAAGGAATACTCTCCATAATTTATAGGTGTGCTACTAGCCTCCATTTTCACATATTTTCGTTTTGGAGCGGTAAAAGGTTCCACAATGTCATTGGCTTCTTGTTTTGCTTCTTCTTCTTCTTTTTCTTCTTCTTCTTCTTCTTCTTCTTCTTCTTTTGTATCTTTTGTCTCAAACTTGGCTATATCCGGTGGCTCGTATTTGACTCTTCTAACAAACTCTTTTAAGGGTTTAGTGATTGGCTTAAAGGTTTCTTCAAGTTGAGCTTCTACTTCAATCCTTCCCATCCTTAGAGCTTTAAATTTCTTTCGCACTGCATTCCTTGTCTTGATGAGTTCTTTTAATAGATTTTCATTCATCTTCGATATTAACTGAATAACGGCTTTTCAAACAGCTCTGATAACAGGTAAACAGCTTTCTAAACAGCTCTGATAACAGCTTAACAGCTTTCCGAACAGCTCTGGTAACAGCTTAACAGCTTTTCAAACAGCTCCGATAACAGCTTAACAGCTTTCCAAACAGCTCTGGTAACAGCTTAACAGCTTTCCAAACAGCTCTGATAACAGCTTAACAGCTTTTCAAACAGCTCTGATAACAGCTTAACAGCTTTCCGAACAGCTCTGGTAACAGCTTAACAGCTTTTCAAACAGGTCTGATAACAGCTTTCCAAACAGCTCTTATAACAGCTTAACAACTTTCCAAACAGCTCTGATAACAGCTTAACAGCTTTCCAAACAGCTCTGATAACAGCTTAACAGCTTTTCAAACAGCTCTGATAACAGCTGAACAGCTTTTAAACAGCTCTGATAACAGCTTAACAGCTCTGATAACAGCTTAACAGCTTTTAAAACAGCTCTGATAACACGTTAACAGCTTTTCAAACAGCTCTGATAACACTTTAGCAGCTTTTCAAACAGGTCTGATAATCGGTGAACAGCTTTAGTCTACTCAGCAGGTATACAGGACTCGGTGTGCTTTCGACTGAGTTACAACTTCGACTTAAGAAGTTTTCGCATGTTTCATCCTTTTATAGTACAATGAAGGTATCAAATCCTTTACGGTAGCGCCCCTTGTTTAATGAGCTATCCTTATCAATCATCAAGAAACCATATTCATCCTTCCAACACTCAGCACAGGCTCTTCGAAATTTATCAAACTTCATGTCTGTGTTCACATGATCATTATAGATATGTTTCAAATTCAAGACATCTTGCTTGAATAAGATGATTAAATTAGCATTGTCACGTATTAAGTGCTTTGGTATATGCGTATAAGTTTGACAGAGATAGAAGCTGTCTATATCTTTGTGGCGACCCATGCAAAAATAGGATCGCACATTATCTTGCTTTTCACATGCTACATCATCGAAAATAAACACTGAATGTGATTTGGCTTTCTCTGGAGGTAGAACGTCGCAGTTGTTTGAGAATGTATAATACCCCAATCCTGATATGGGGGTCATCACTCGCTTCAAGTAGTCATACTTTGGTTGATGCAACGATTTTGAATATATGTAAATATTTTCATATCTCAGACCATTGGGATGTTCCAGCAAACTTATCATAACATTAGTTTTTCCACAATTCGATGGTCCAACAATGATGCTCCTTATACTATTAGGCAATAGGGGCCCATGCTTCTTTTTCACCTTCATAACAACTACATCAGCATTTCGAACAGGAAAAGCTTGTTGTTGTTTAATGAACCGCATATTGAAGACTAACGGGATTCCTATAAGTACACCTGTTTATATTACATTTCAACAGTACCATCGGAACCTTATAAGATGTCGGATCACAAATCGAAACGCTCCAGCAAATGTTTGAAAGGGGGCAAAGGACTATTAAATTCAATCATCAACAAATTACCTGTAGAATTACATCTACTGGGATACCAGTACTGTGTTCCAGGAACAAAGTTACAAAAAAGATTGACGAGAGGAGATCCGGGCATTAATCCATTGGACGCAGCCTGCAAAGAACACGATATAGCATATTCACGACATAAAGATACAAGTGATCGACATATAGCTGATAAAATATTAGCTGAAAAAGCTTGGCAGCGTGCAAAATCTACGGATGCAAATTTGACTGAACGTGCCAACGCCTGGGATATAACAAACGCAATGAAGGCTAAAATTAAGCTAGGTATGGGTCTTAAGGCTAAAAATAAACGCCAACCCACATTCCGAGAAGCAGTACGAAATGCACGTAAGATTTTAAAAATCAAAAAACCAAAAGAGTTGATGGAAGCTACAAAAATAGCTCTTAGTGCAGCTAAAAATATTGTGAAAAGAAAGAAGAAATCAATTAAAACTCCACGAGTGATACCTGTACCAAAGGTTGGCGGAGCACTTCCGTTCCTCATCCCGTTGTTTGCTGGGCTTTCAGCATTGGGAGCACTATCGGGAGGTGCAGCAGGCATAGCTAAAGCAGTAAATGATACCAGTGCGGCAAAGGCAAAATTGGCAGAAAGCAAAGGTCATAACCAAGCAATGGAAACTATAGCAGTTGGTAAAGATGGAAACGGGCTGTTCTTGAAGCCGTATAGAAAAGGACTTGAACTCTATCTACAACCTCAACCAAAAAACTATTAAAGACGCTACCCAAACGACCGCTAAACGAGTTGGATCTTCACAAGTATACCACACACTTGCCACACTTCAGAGAAGTATTTATGCGTGATAATCTTCCTAAAAAGCCATGGAAGCGAGAAAGCGGTATTGTTCGACCAACAAGAGCTTCCTAAATACAGACAGTTCAGCTCGTTCTTAGACAATCGTTTGAAAATATTAGAAGCACTTACGGATACTCTGGCGCCTAGAACAAGTCATGCTAAGAGTGGATCCAAACCAACTACGACCAAGACATACCATATAGTTGAATCAACAAAGCCATTATACGTAGTGAATATGAAATGTTCAGCGTGTAATGACAAGCATCTTCTTCAAAACTGCAAGAAGTATCAGAAAATGGACATCAAAAGTAGAAAGTGGTTCATCAAGTCAAATGGCCACTGCTATAATTGTTTGTCTAAGAAACATTGACTTAAAGAATGCAACAGTCGTCATCGATGTCTTAAGTGCAAACAAAGACATCACACGACAATTCATGAGGATGTAACTGCAAACAGGTTACATCAAGACGTAACTGCAAACAGGTCACACCAAGACGTAACTGCAAACAGGTTACACCGGAAGGATGGAGAGGCAAAAAATCTTCATTCAGATCAGTTGAAAGCGAAGACAAGGTAAATCAAGTTCAACAAAACAACAGCGATAGTAATGATTGCATACAAGGAAAGTCATGCAACAGACAAGGCACTGGAGGCTCACAAATCACCCAGACCTATATGAATAGGGAGCGATCGTCGGCATTACTATCCACAGCGTTGGTGAAGGCTCAAGGAGCAAATGGAAAACCACTGATATTGCGATGTTTAATTGATCCTGGATCAGAGTGTTCATTCATAACACAATCTGCATCCCATAGGTTACAAGCGAATTGTAAGGAAACATTAGTAGTTGTAACAGGGTTGAACAAAAGCCCAATGAGTAACGTGAACAAGCAAACGAAGCTTAAGTTACAATCTTGCGGATCAAATGAGACAGCAATAGAAGAAAACTTCCTGATCATCAACAAAGTCACTGATAGTTTACCAACAACACCAATCACAAAGGAAAGCTATCAACACTTAGACAACTTAGAGCTAGCAGATCCCACTTACTGGAAGCCTGGCAAAATAGACGCTTTATTAGGTGCCAAGGTTTATGCTAGAATCGTACAAGAAGGTATTGTACTTAGTTCAAACAAAGGTCCAACAGCAATCAATACAATGTTTGGTTGGATACTAATTGGAACAACTGAAGATGTAGTAAATGATGATTCAGTACAGACATTCATGGCTACTACAGATAATATAGATACACAACTTCGGCAGTTTTGGGAAATAGAAGAAGTTTCTTCAAAGCCAATTCTATCACAAGAAGAAACACTGTGTCAAGACATCTTCCAAGACACATTCGCACGTCTAGAATCAGGAAGATATCAGGTCAAATTACCTTTCATAAATAACATGACGCCAAGATTAGGTAATTCTAGACATCAAGCAATTCAGCGTTTTGAACATTTGCAAAGGCAATTTTTAAGAAAACCTGAATTCAAACTGGAATATGAAAGGTGTTTAGATGAGTACATCGAACTAGGTCACATGGAACCAGTAAACCCGCCTTGTAATGATGAGCAACATTATTATATCCCACATCATGCTGTGTTTAAAGACAGCTCAACCACGAAGTTACGTGTTGTGTTTGATGCATCGGCTAAAACAACAAATGGTAGGTCTCTTAACCAACATCTGTTAAAGGGACCTACACTGCAGCCAACATTATACAACACATTACTCACCTGGAGAAAGTTTAAGGTTGTCATGAATGCAGATATTGAGAAAATGTATCGCATGATAGAAATGCATCCTGACCATCGAACTTTCCAAAGAATAGTATGGCGGAATCCCACAACAGGTGTAATACAGGATTATCAACTGAAAACTGTGACATTTGGTACAACATCAGCTCCTTATTTGGCAATTAGGACACTGCAACAACTTGCTATAGACGAAAAAGATAAGTGGCCTTTAGCAGCAGAAGCAGTCTATACGAATTTTTATGTAGACGATCTTTTATCTGGCGCTGATGACTTGTCGAAGGCAAAGGAATTGCAGCAACAACTGATCCAAATGATGACATCAGCTGGTTTCAAGCTAAGGAAATAGGCCAGTAATGTTTGCGAATTACTACAAGATCTGCCTGCAGATCACATTGAGTTAAAAAACTCATTGATATTTTCGAACACCGAATCCATTAAAACACTAGGAATCAAATGGTTTCCTAAGGAAGATTATTTTACTTTTATAATCAAACCATTCACAAAACCTTTAGCATTTACCAAACGGATCATCTTGTCGCAGATCGCATCATTATACGATCCTATAGGCTGGCTGGCTCCAATCATAATAGAAGCAAAGATCATAATGCAAGGTCTTTGGATAACAGGTTCATCATGGGATGAACCAGTCTCAGAAAATATCCAGAAATCCTGGACAAAGTTCACAGAAAACTTGCAAGTGTTAGAACAATTACGAATTCCAAGGTGGATTCAATATTCTACAGGGCTACGTATGCAACTGCATGGATTCTGTGATGCATCATCCAAAGCTTATGCAGCAGCAATCTACCTAAGGGTAGAGCACTTCAATGGCGAGATTACTTCGCATCTGGTAACCGCCAAAACAAAGGTAGCACCCCTTAAGCCAACTACAATTCCACGTTTAGAATTAAATGGTGCGCTGCTACTCACAAGATTAATGAAAGTTATAATCCAAGGAATGCAGGTACAAGACATTCCTATAATAACATGGACCGACTCGCAAATCGTCTTACAATGGCTAAAGGATCATCCATCCAAATGGAAGATTTATATCGCAAATCGGATTGCAGAAATACAAGAAACATTGAAACTCAAACAATGGCGACACATTGCTTCAATCTACAACCCAGCTGATTTGGCTTCACGTGGCATTTCAGCAAATCAATTGCTTCATAATGAATCATGGTGGCACGGTCCCACATGGTTACTACAACCACCAGATAAGTGGCCAAATAATTATGAAGTTACAGAATCAACAACATTAGAAGAAAAAACACCAACAGTAACTAGTTTTTTGATAAACTTAGAAGACAACATTCTTCTGAAGAATTCTTCATTTACACGTCTAGTGCGTATTAGAGCACTCATACAACGCTTCATCCACAACTGCAGAAATCCTAACAATAAAAGAGTCAATGTGCTAACTAGCAGTGAGTACACTAAGGCACAAAAGACAATATTCAAACTGGTGCAACAGGCAGCATTCACAAAGGAGTATCAAGACCTAGTGCAACACCGACCACTATCAAAACAGAGCAAAATTATTAGACTCAATCCCACGCTCGATAGAGATGGATTGATACGAGTAGGTGGACGATTAGAGCACGCCTTGGTCTCATACGATAGAAAACATCCAGTTATATTACCTCATGATCATCATGTTACGTGGATATACATTGATAAAGTACACTTGGAAACATTACATGGCAATACGTCATTAGTGTTAAATACTATACGCAATTCTTGGATGGAAGACGTTGCATCACATCTCGATTGCATAGATGTATTACCTGTTTTAAATAGCGTCAAGCATCTATGACACAACAAATGGGCAATCTACCATCAGCAAGAGTGAATATAACGAGACCATTCTCGAGAATTGGGATTGATTATGCTGGACCTGTAATGGTCAAATCATCAAAGTCCAAAAGGCATATTTTTGTATTTTTATATGTATGGCGACGAAGGCTGTACATATTGAGTTGGTGTCTGACATGACATCAGAGGCTTTCATTGCAGCCTTGAAGAGGTTCGTTAGCAGAAGAGGTTTGTGCAGAGAAATCTATTCAGATTGTGGCACTAATTTCATTGGCGGCAAAATAATATTAGATAAAGAACTACAACAAGCAATCAAGCAAGCATGGCCACAAGCTGCTGAATATTTGGCAGACAAATCCATTTAATGGCACATGAATCCACCAGCAGCTCCTCATTTTGGAGGATTGTGGGAATCAGGTGTCAAATCTATCAAATACCACCTACGAAGATCTATTGGCAACTCGAACCTCACATTTAAGGAATATGTTACACTATTAACCCAGATAGAAGCCTGTTTAAATTCAAGGCCCTTATGCCGAGTTAACAATGATCCAAGTGATCAACTTGTTCTGACTCCTGGACACTTTCTGATAGGACAATCGCTTAACGCCATTCCAGAGCCAAATCTGAATATGGACAATGTAACACACTCCAGTCGATGGAAAAGTGTGCAACACATGATACAAAAGCTCTGGAACCATTGGTCTAAGGATTACTTGAACCAACTCCAGAATAGACCAAAATAGTTTCAACCAGAACTTAACATCTGCAAAGGAGAGGTGGTGTTATTGAAAGTTGATAATGCTGCCCCAACCACTTGGCCATTAGGTATTATTGAAGAAGTCCACCCAGGAGCTGATGGACTAGTTCGTGTCGTCAGAATCAAAACACAGACAAGTACATTTGTCAGGCCTATCAACAAGATTTGTAGGTTACCGTTGAATTAATTAACAAATATGTGTAAAACTAACACATCTGTTAAATGTTGTGTTGTCCCCCTAAAACAAAAACATTTACTTATTAGATTTTATTTACAGATGTCCGAATTTACAGTTGATCAAGATATTTTAGATATCTATGATGATTTAAACTTTAATTTTTCATTGCCGGGAAGTCCTCTCAATGCTCCTACATATGACCTAAGCGAATTTAATAGCTTATGGTCCGATATTGTCGAGGCCACTGCAGACTCGGAACCAGAAGTTCAAGGAACAGCTGCTTCATCTACACAAGTTACGCAGAATCCAGAAAGACCAGCTACGTCATCAATGACTGGAGGTTCCACCAAGCAGGACTTGTCCAGGACGGCGAAACCCTACAACGCTATAGAAGGGGATACTCCACAGACGAAGCCAGTCATGCAGGACCCTGCAATCATCAACGGCGCCCAGGTCAACGACTTGCAGAGACTCTTGCTCACTACTACTATCAAAGAAGCGGAGACGAGAATCGAGAACTCCTTCCAGCGGTTTAGAACTCGGGAGAAGGTGGACATCTTCCTATCAAAAGATACAATTAAAAGAATTAATTTCTACGACATCCAAAAACGTCGCAATAGAGAGAAGACAATCAACCTACCAGATCGTTATCAGGTACGCCTGCGAGTGCTTGCTGATGGAGAGCTGCGATTTTTCAAGTACCACAAACGAGGTATACAACAGATCAAAAAACGGTTGAACATGAATGTTCAACAGGGGGGAGAATGTTCGACCAACCTACAAAGAAAACAATCAGATTAATGTAAAAACAAAAAATCTTACCAGCATCTGGCGTGTCAACAGATGCAAAGGTCCCACGACGACCTGAAATAAACAAATGATTAAAATATGAACTTCAAGGATAAATATACTATAAAAATAAATGAATTTTTTATACAAAAAAAGGTGTGTTTACATACATAGTACCTCACCATGCATGCAAACAACAAGAACAAAAATGCACTAAACTTTATATTCAGCAACATAGAACATAAAGATAACTCAAGTACCCACGTACGGGCACATAATAAACCCATTTTCAATAGATTCGTGAATACCAGAGATGAGAATTTTACAAAACAAAAACTCACCTTGACAGGTAATCACGGTATTTGAAAATGTTGATATTTTACACAAAACCTACATAAAGTAAAGAAATTTATACACTCACCTGTAGTTCAATGGATAATTCCCGCGATGAATAACTGAAATATACACAAATACTGAATTTAACACTTAATTTATCAAACGAAATAAATTCGCGCGCGACTGACACTTCGCATATAAACACCGACGTGAACTTCATAGTTTCGCGACGTTCAAAATGTCATACCGGGTGAAAAGAGACGCAGAATCGAATGGGCGCATTCGCGTCGCGTAGTTTTTCACGGTTTACGGAATATTCGCGAATTTTCAAATTTCCCTTTGCACCAATAAGTGCGAAAGAGACACAAGGGTGTGAAAGGGACACGAATAAAGATGAACGAAAATGAATTATGAGAGGAATTTTGTAAATCGAACTAAAAGATGGCGTATCGATAAGTTATAGCACAGATTCGGAAAACTTATCATAATTACGTGAAATTAAAAGGGATTTCTATGGGAAAGATGTCAAAAAATGCAATTTGTAATTTGACATCAAATGACTACAACAAATTTACACATTATAGTCAAATTAAGCCTAAAATTCGCATAATTCATTTTTATGGATATGAAATCGGAACGAAATTCTCTATAAAAAGGGGGTTCATTCTTCATTCTGTCTTCTTATTTTCAAAGTTGTCAAAGTGCGAGCACATGCAGTAGCATTCCTCCCACAATTTGCAAATAGTTCAAACAGTTCAAATAGTTCAAATCGTCATCAGGAAAAAGGAAATAGAAAGTTCAGCAAAAATTTAGTAATTTTTTTTTCAACAATCGAATTGTCAAAGTTTTGTTCAAGGAAAAGCAGCAGCAGCAAGAGTTCAAGTGAAATTATTGGTTAAATTTAATAGTGACAAATCTAAATTAAATTAAAGGTAAATTTGCATATTAGTTATTATTTTCAATTTGGGTTAAATTTCATTGTGTTTGCATGCCAGGTGTTGGTTATACACACATGTATGAGTTTAACAAGAACGATTGAAATTTTTATTCTTAATCTTGTCCTTTCAGCCATTTTAACTAATTCACTCAAGTAAATCGACATTTCTAACAATTATTTATCGTGTGAAACATATGCCATTTAGTCAGTTTTTGCACAACATAATAATTCAGAAATTGGATCTACCTTGAGTTCTAATAATTATTTGCTTTCAGCTACTAGTAAATTAGTTAAGAATCAGAAAGAAAAATTTATTTAGATATGCAATTGTGAAGTAGCATAATTTTTTTTGAGTTATTATTATTGAAAAGAAAGAGATAGATTCGAGTCAAATTATAATTTCTTTGTACATTTGAATTTTCTTTAATTACTAAATACATATAACATACAGTGAATCAGTAAATTTTAAGTGAAGTTTCCAAGCTTGTACGTCTAAGTTGAGGGAAGTAATTTGTCATAGTGATAGAATTTTGCACGTAATTAATTTCTCATAAACTTAACATTTGTTTAGTTATTAATATTATTTGTGGCAATAAACAATTAATTGAATAATAGAGTGACAATTTATCCTTTTTTATTTAACCGCTACACTCCACCAGAATATTTTCTTTCAGCATACGTGGATTCTCGTTTGCGGTTGCAGTTTTCTTTCGAAAGTCAATTATAGGAATTGACAGATTTCATTAAACTGTATTTTGCGAACGCAGTCTATTTGTATTTGTCAATCAGTCGAATTGACATTAGCTGTGGGAGAACAGGTATTGTTAACTTGGACATCTCAACTGGAGCAGGTACACACTGGGTAGCGTACTACAAGAAAGGTGATAACATCGAATACTTTGATAGCTTTGGCAATCTCCAACCACCACGGGAACTCATAAACTACTTGGGTAGTAATATTACGTACAACTACAGTTCTTATCAGAATTATGATGCAGTAATTTGCGGTCACTTTTGTTTAGAGTTTTTATATAATTGTTATATCCATTAATTATTATCTATAAATAAATGTATCTATATTGAAATTGTAACAGTTCATTATCAACCGCCATGTCATTAACACTTACTCTCACGGGAAATTCATCTCTACTCGCTGCTGAGTACTTTCCTCCGCTGGAGCTAGCAACGGATTATGTTTGTGGATTAATTGATTTTCAAACATACAACTCTATACCAAATATTGATGTGAGCAATAATCTGGTTCATGTAGGGAATGAGGTTGTTGAGATACCTGTTGGATCCTATGAGATTGATGATATAGCAAAATATGTACAAGGATACTTGGATAAAGAAGGGAGAAGGATAAAGGTTACAATAAAGGCTAACAATAATACATTGAAGAGTGAAATTATGGCAACTGAAGAAATACATTTTGAAAAACAGAGATCCATAGCTCCTCTGCTAGGATTCAGTAAAAGAAACTTATCTGCTAATATAGTGCATACATCGGAGTTACCAGTCAACATCATTAAAGTAAATACTGTACGCATCGAATGTAATATTATATCAGGATCATTCTTCAACAACACACAAGTACACACTCTCCACGAGTTTTCACCGAACGTGGGGCCTGGGTGTAAAATAGTGGAGGTACCCAAAAATGTAATCTATTTGCCTGTGAACACCAAACGTATAAGTTCTCTAACATTGAAGCTCCTTGACCAAGACGGTGACTTAATCAACTTCAGAGGAGAGACTATAACCATCAGGTTACATTTGAAGCCACAGCATGTTGATATACAATAATGATAAATACGAGTTCGGAGCAGACAAGATCATTAGTCAGCGGACAACCTTGAAGCGGACAACCTTGAAGCAGACAACCTTGAAGCGGACAACCTTGAAGCGGCCAAGACCTACATTAACACCTGCAAATACAGCTTATTTACAATCGATAGGCTTAACGCTGAAACAATGAATAAAGGAATACTAGATATTGCACCAAACGCTCGCTTTGATAACAGTGTTACTAAATTTGAACATCACTCCTATTCACCATTTCTAACATCATTTAAAAATAGCGATGAAATCCGTATCTCTGTACAACATCAGGACTTCAATCTTCTACCCAGCAGGAGTTTTCTTTACATTGAGGGGTCGCTAACAAAGCTGGATGGAACCGTTTCAGCAACCGCAAAATTAGCTAACAACGCTCTACCATTTCTTTTTGAGGAAATACGCTATGAATTGAATGCAGTGGAAATCGATCGTACAAGAAATCTTGGGATTGCGACAACATTAAAAAACTACGTATCGCTAAATGCAAATGTAAGCAGGATACTACTCAACGGCAGCTGGTCACCAGATTCATCCGTTATACCAGCCAATGGACTGTTTAACTATTGTGTACCTCTGAAATATTTATTGGGATTCGCTGAAGATTACAAGAAAATTCTGATAAATTCCAAACATGAACTCATATTCATCCGGAGCAGGACAGACGATAATGCCATTATATCACCAACTGATGTGGTGAAAATTGAAATTACCAAACTTCAATGGAGCATTCCGCATGTTACAGTATCCGATGATGAAAAGCTGCAACTATTTAAAATTATCGGGAGAGGTCGCCCGATACAAATACCATTCCCCAGCTGGGACATATATGAGTATCCAGTACTACCGGAATCCACGCATCAAACCTGGTCAGTTAAGACTTCCACTCAACTGGAGAAACCTCGATTTATCATCTTAGCATTACAAACCGATCGAAGGAACGATAAAACCAAAGATGCAAGCAAGTTTGATCACTGCAAACTCACTGATGTTACAGTTCATTTGAACTCAGAATCATATCCCTATGATGATTTGAATTTGAAATTTGATTTGAATAGATACGCATTGCTGTATGAGATGTATATAAAGTTTACACAATCATACTATGGTCATCAGTATCAGCCGTTCCTCACATGGGAGATGTTCAAAACCGATGCTCCGATCGCTGTCATTGATTGCTCACATCAAAACGAAACAATAAAAACTGGACCTGTTGATATAAGGCTAGAATTCAAGACATCTGAAAATATACCGGCTAATACGACAGCATATTGTCTGCTTCTACACGATCGAATAGTGGAATACAGTCCGCTGACAAGTGAAGTTAGAAAGTTAAATTAAGAAGATGGCTGTCATCGTAGTCGTCCAAGGATTCAAAACAAATCTCAATGAATTCATCACTAAAGAACTGGCAATTTTAAACAATGAAAACCAGATGCAGTACTTTATATTTCAACCACCGTTCAGATACAAAGATTTGACTTCAGCAAAAAAGAGACAAGTAAAATGGCTTCAACACAATTTTCATGATGATGAATACAACTGTGGAAAACTAATAGAGATTAACACAAATGCGCCATCTTGCCAAGTTCATATTGGACAATGTGCTTTAAGAAATACTTTTATAATAAGAAATTTTATTGGAAATAAAAACAATTATTTATAAAACATAAGACTTTTCAATACACACATACCCCAGAACCCTCACTGACATCGTCTAGAATCTGTTCATGGTGATGTCATGTTGTGAAATTCGAATAATGCTGATATCTACAACTTCCCTGCTAAGAAAACTTACTTAGGTGCAGCAAAACCATGATGACGTCATGCCAATATCTAGAACTCTCCCGCTAATGCATGCTTATAGTTCCGGCTAAGGCCGCTAGGGTACCTTACTCAAGAAATGGCGTTTGCGCCCAAACAGTTGTCGCTAATATCTCGAAAACCAAAGCCCGTAGAGGATTTCTGATGAAAATTTCGTTCCCCCTCCCACCCCACACCACCAAGAATCCATTTCCATGAGCAAAAATAACTTGAAATATTAATACGCTAATATCTCGAAAACCAGAGCCCGTAGAGAATTTCTGATGAAAATTTCATTACCCCCCCCCTCCCACTCTTTATTATCCCCCCAACATACCACCCCTCTAGAAGCCATTGACATGAACAAAAATTTCCTACTATTAACTTTAATTATTAGTTCAAAACCAAAAGCCTACATTTAGGCGTTCAAGAAAAATCAATTATTACTAATATTAATTCAAAACCAGGCGCAACACTTGAAAACAACAAAAGCCTACATTTAGGCGCACCACACATCCAAAAAGTGAAGCAAAAAACTTCCCAAAACCGTAGCATGCTGCCATGTGTGGGCAAAAGTGAAGCAAAAAACTTCCCAAACCGTAACATGCAGCCACGTGTGGGCCAAAATGAAGCAAAAAACTTCCAAAAGAATCGTACCACACATCCAAAGCCGTAGTACCGGAGCATGCTGGTAGTATCGGCTCACTGACATCTTCTAGAATCTGTTCATGGTGATGTCATGTTGTGAAATTCGAATGATGCTGAACAAAGCCTACATTTAGACGCAGCACCCCCATGAGCGAAAAAAACTTGAATTATTACTAATATTAACTATATCTAAAAAGGTAAAATCGCTAATATCTGGAAAACCAAAGCCCGTAGAGGATTTCTGATGAAAATTTCGTTCCCCCTCTAACCCTCGCCCCTCTAACACCTTCTAGAATCTATTGGAATGAACAAAACTATCCTAGGTAGCTTGAATTATTAATAATATTAACTATAAAAGAAAAGGTAAAATCGCTAATATCTCGAAAACCAGAGCCCGTAGAGGATTTCTGATGAAAATTTCATCCCCCCTAATACCCACACCTCAACCATCTAGAATCCATTGGCATGAACAAAAATTTCCTAGCGTTAACTTTAATTATTACTAATATTAGTTCAAAACCAAAAGCCTACATTTAGGCGCACCACATATCTATTTGAGGAAACCGTAGTACGGGAGCATGCTGGGAGTACCTCCTAATGCCGCTAGGGTGCAGTCAAGATCAAATGATACATCTCGGTAGTACCGATTAATCCCGCTAGGGCGCAGTCGAGACTCAATGAAACCAAAAGCCTACATTTAGGCGCAACACATGGTGCATCCAAGGCGCAATGATGTATCCAAGACACAAACCAATACAACCAAGACACAACCCTATATTTAGCATGGACTCAAACCACCTAGCGACGGTGGCGCCATCTGTGGCGAAATCCTGGAGGCTTAAAAAAGTGGTCCAGAAACGCCATAGTATATCTACTTTCAAGCCTTGAACAAGGAGGAAGGTCCGCTCAATTAGCAGATCACATTGACGAATCTCTGAATTGTCCACTGATATAATTCAGTGATTCTGATGATATCAGTAAAACACCTGATAGTACGAACATTTCACTGATGGAGACGGAGTGCCTGATAGACTTCTCCGCAGATCTTCAAGCTCCCATTTCCACTTCTGGGGAGCCCATGACATTATTAGACACTTCGTTGGAAGAATCTTTAATTTCCGATATCCCGTTAACACCGACAGCACTGTTAGCTGACAAAGTTACGGAGCAGGAGATTTGTTCTCCTGTCCATTTTGTTTTAAAACGGCCACCAAGCTCTGTTATGACGAGTGGGTATGAGCCTGTTTTACATCCACTGACGCGGTATCATGCGCGTCTGCAGGGATACAACACAGTAAGAGAACGAATCTTCTCCTCAGTAGCGGAGTTAGCCGAAATAATGTTTCCTGACCTGGATATTGGACCAAAAAGGAAACGATCAACCGTTCGTTGGAGGGAATACTGTCGACGGATGAGACTGGAAAGGACACAGATTTCCGTGTCGATGCCAGACGACATTCGACCGTACGCCGAAGTAGAGCTACTCTGGCGAACTGAGACTGGATTACTTGATAGTGGTGCCACCGTCAGTATTCTAGGTCAGGGAGCTCTAGAGAAGCTTGCAGAAGCAGATGTCGAATGGAAGAGGTATCGGACACAGGTCCAAGTAGCTAATGGTGCCATGACGACTGTCCATGGTCATGTGGACTTAGATGTCACTTTCCGTGATAAGACCCAAAACGTGCGTTTTTACGTGGTTACTGGGCTCACACAGGCACTATATCTGGGAATAGACTTCTGGCGTCTATTTGGGTTGGCTCCAGATTTCCTGGGTATAGTCGCAGAAGTTAATCCAAGTGTAATAGCTACCTCTGACACCGACTGCCATATTTTTTCTAGGCTCGATCAACAACGTCTAGAAGCCACGAAACAGCTTTTCCCCTCTTTCGCCTCTTTAGGCCTAGGAAAACCAACATTGGTCACTCACAAAATTGAAACGAATGACGCAGCTCCGATAAAACAGCACTTTAGATAAAGTCATCCCTTTCGATCTTCGTGAGAACGTTCTCGTCTATCTAGACGATTTATTAATTCTGTCATCAGACTTTGCCTCGCATCTCACGTTACTATCCCGTGTAGCTGATTGTTTGAGGAAAGCTAGCCTCACTATCAACGTCGAGAAGAGCAAGTTTTGTATCAAAGAGACCAAATACTTGGGTTTTATTGTCGGAAAGGGAGGTATGAGAACTTACCCTGACAAAATTTCAGCTATAGTTGACTATCATCACCTAAAACTGTTCGGCAGGCCCGACGCCTACTAGGTATGGCGGAATGGTATAGACGGTTCATCCCGAACTATGCTGATGTAACTGCCTCCATTACAGATACCTTGAAAAACCCTAGTCAGTTCAAATGGACACTTGAAGCCCAGACGTCTCTTGATATATTAAAGCAAAAACTTACTTCTGCTCCGTTGCTAGTGAGCCCAGACTTCACCAAGCCGTTCGTTATCCAGTGCGATGCGAGCCAACAAGGTATTGGAGGAGTGTTGTTGCAACTAGATGACGATGGCCACGAGAAGCCAATAGCCTACGTCTCGAAAAAGTTGAACTCAGCACAAAGAAATTATACCGTCACAGAGCAGGAATGCCTAACTGCAATCTTGAGCGTACAGAAGTTCCGGCCCTTCATAGAACTTATGCCGTTTAAGATAGTGACGGATCATGCGATCTTGAAATGGCTTATGTCTCAAAAGGACCTCAGCGGTAGACTTGCGCGGTGGAGTTTGAAGGTTCAGGGCTTCGACTTCACTATTGAGCACAGAAAAGGAAGCCTGAACGTTGTCCCTGATGCGCTGTCATGCATTCATTGTGAGAGCCTGTCCACCACCGAAGATCCTGGCCCGGAATTTGACCTTAGTTCGCCATATTTCAACTCGTTGGAATATGAGGAACTGAGGCATAAGGTTAAAACGACTTCTGGTAAACTACCAGATCTTTGTGTCAGGGATGGCTTCGTTTACATTCGGACTGCTCCGAGAACATGCGATCCGATTCAGGAAGAAGAAGCTTGGAAGCTTTGGATTCCACGAGGGCTTGTCACCGACGTCATTTCAAGGGCTCATGATCTGCCACTAGCTTCATACGGAGGTATAGGGAAAACACTGGAACGTCTGCGAAGACATCTGTACTGGCCACGAATGACAGTTGATGTGAGATACTAGGTAGGCGCCTGTGACGTGTGTAAGGAAACAAAGGCTACCAATACCATTCTTAGACCACCTATGAAAGTCCAGTCTGTGACAGAACGACCATGGCAAAAGCTGTATACCGATTTTCTGGGTCCATATCCCCGGTCAGTGAAAGGAAACGTCTGCATTCTAATAGTTCTTGACCACTTTTCAAAATTCCCAATTCTCAAACCTATGAGAAAAGCATCTACACTCAATGTGTGCCAATTCATCGAGACGGAAGTGTTCCACGTGTTCGGAGTCCCGGAAACGATCGTCTCTGACAATGGAGTCCAGTTTTGCTCGACTCAGTTTACCAGATTACAGGACAAGTATGGGGTGAAGCACTTGCGAACGGCAGTTTACTCGCCGCAAGCAAACGCCTCAGAGCGAGTAAACAGGTCTCAATTGTCAGGGATTAGAGCGTATATTCGGAAGGAACACACAAAATGGGATGAGAAGCTGATCCAGATAGCTAGTGCCCTTAGGAGCTCGTTCCACCAAGCAACTGGTTTCTCTCCTTATCGAACGCTTTTCGGTCAACAAATGATTGAACATGGCAGCTCCTATTCCATCTTGAGGAGCCTTGGAACTCTTAATGAGCCGGTGTGAGTAGATGCTGAGGACAAATTGAGATTGATCCGTGTGAGAGTGCAGGAAAATTTACAACATGCATTCGAACAGGGTTCAAGAGCCTACAATCTCAGGGCGAAATCTGTCGATTTCAAAGTGGGTCAAGAGGTATTTAGAAGGAATTTTGCCCAAAGCAATTTCCAACAGCAGACTAGTGCTAAACTGGGACGGAAATTTATCAAATGTCGGGTTAAAGCCAAGAAAGGAAACTTCCTATACGAGCATGAAGATTTGTAGGGGAAAATGTTAGGAGTCTATCACGCCAAAGACATCAGGCAGTGATCATCAGTCTAGAAACGTCGTCTATCTATTGTCACGTTTATCCCTGGTAGCCCTAAGAAGGCATCCAGCCAGCTTAACTGGTAAACTATAGGATATCACGAAGCCCTCCTATTGCCCCGGTGGGTGGTGGGTGATATACCTGTTGGAATCCATTCCTGTATAAGGCTGTCAGCATGTCACTACTTCGACGACGCCTTGGAGACACACCCTTGAACAATCGCGGTCTGAGATCGGAGTGAGATGTTGCGCCGGGGAAGCTTGGCGATCAGTTCTTTGGGTTGCTGATCGCAAGGCTTCCTCAGCATCTCGGTGAGGAAAGGCATAGAGACATCGACCGGCTGGATTTTTTAGGTTACCAGCTTGTCGATGTGACTTTGGCTTCCCACACGGGAGGGATTTCGAGGTCTGATCAAAGACTGACGAGACTTCGGGGATGTATCCTCGATGCGTCCTCGGTCAAGTAGAGCAACGTGAATATATCACGAGTGATGAGGAATACGCATTGGGTCGTGGGTCGAGACACACATTGAGTGCCCGCAGCGATGAGGCCTATGTTTAAGACCGGCTAGCTCAGTCGACCATTTTTCAGCGTTGTCTGAACCATGGGTGGCGCAGACCACTCTGCCCTGTTATGGTCGTAGTATATTGCATATAGCAATATGCTACACAAATTACTGAAGCAAGCGTGTAAGCGGCCGCGTCAAGCAGAAACTAAAACGCACCCCGACCGAGAGAGATGCGTTTCCCAAGCTCGATATGACATGCTGGTGATGACAAGGAAGAAGAAGACCACTTTTCCTGTCGTATTGCTGTAACAAGTACGTTGTTAAAAACATCCCGGAGAAACTTTGTGATCATCAAAAATTTGCGGAGACATCCTGCCAAAAAGAGGTAAAATTTTCGCATTCACTTCGCTAGGACAAATCAGATTAATCAAATACCCTAGGAATTTTCGAGTAGTCCAGGGAACGGCAAGGAATATTATCCCTCATCGAAAGCTGCAATACAAACTTTATTCATCAGAAGTTTGTGAGAACTGTGTAAATAATAAAAAGGAGAATAATCCTTAGCGAGGACATTCGAACGGAGGGTAAAAAAATCAGACCAGATTACAAATGTGAAGTTTTTCAACATCTCAATGGCGCTGAAACTGTTGTTAAATTTATCATTCCTGGAAATGGCCCAAGTAATGTCAACGTAAGTCCATTTGCAAACTACCTTGCTGGGACTTTTACTGCAGGCGAGTGCAAAATTTATGAAGAACATAAAAATCGTTTAAATCATTTTAGAAGAACTAAATTTACCGATTGTCACACTTGCAATTTTCATAGAGAGAGTAATTCCTTTCAGTAGGTAATGGGACACTTTGGCCTGGGAACCAAAACCGGTTTTGGTGTGAGTTCATTAAATATGCAAAAGTCGTGTAATGAGTAGTTAATTGTATGTTATTGATGTCGGGTGATTGTTAGTAGTCATTCAATATGCAAATGTTGAGTAATGAGTAGTTAATTGTGTGTTGTTAGATGATTTATTGATAGGTAATTATTTGGGTCAGGTGCACACCTGGTAGCTGGGTTCAGTGACGTCACGCAGCGCTGCTAGAGGTAAGCGGTTGGCTGAAAATAATCAAAGATCTTGTGCAATATGCAAATGAGGCGCCGGCTTGAAAGCAATTAAGTTTACCGGTGAGTAGTGCTTTTTGTCACAAGCTTAAGAATGCGCGTGCCATGGAAACAATTTTTCATTTGGGAATGGTAAAGTAAACGACGGGGTTGCTGACCTTGAGTACTGTTAAACGAGCTGAAATGACGGGGAGTGGAAATAAACAAAGAAAACTGGCAGTAGTTGATTTATTGTTTTATTTAATTATTGACTGATTGGTTTGCCTAAACAACAACAAATGAGATTGCACCATACATCTCTAAAATAGTACTAGTGCAGGGCTTTTAATCTGTTCGTTTTCTTTTAAAACCATATGGAACAGAACTATGGTCTTGGAGGAATCGACGTTTCTCCGACCTGAGCTGATAATTTTTAAGTTCAGGGGTGGTAACTATCATGTGTTCTTGTGTTCGTCGGATAGAAGAGGAGAGGACTGGAATGTTTTCACTATCGTCTGGGTGTAAAGTCATATTTTTGATGGTTTAGAAGTTTATAATTTGAGAGGCGTTATAATTTAAACAAAGACCTTTTACTTTACAGGCTGTTTGCATTGAATTATCCTTTGCGCTAAAGATGTTATAAGCATCATTTTTTGGACCTCCACTAACAAATTCTGTAATATAGCTGCCAACGCCATAGCATTCTAGTTCATCGGTCATGTCTCCAACAAATTGGCCGGTTTCCGGTTCAACTTCACCATCTCGGCTTACGTAAATTACAGAGTCTGTGTCATAATACAATACTCTTTCACCAAGCATTTCAAGATAGCTGTACAATTTGAGGCGCGCTTGCGAGGTCGTATAAGCTGCAATACAAACATTAACGGTTTTTAAATAGTCTGCGGCTTGATTTCTGTGTTCCCAATTTATTATGACTGGTAAAATATGACAAATTATAACAGCCGGATTAGTAAACATGGAATAAAGTTCTTCAGTCTTGTTAATTATACTTGTTTTAGGTTGATTTTCTCGTTGACCAAATTTACCCCAAAAGGAATTCAGTATCAATTTGGCTAACGATCTTAATCCAGGATTATTACAAATCTCCAAAAAATCTAATTTTACACCCTCCTTTTTCAAAAAAGTCTTGAATATACTTTAACTTGTTTTCCTCGGTATGATAATCAATTGGCCATCCCGGATGCTTGTTGCTTCATTTTTATAAATTTATTCATCATATCCGTGAAAAGTCCTCCGCTAGATGTTACAGTATCGTATTGCTCTATTTCATAACTCCATATTTCATAGATTTTAAGAATTCGGTAGCCCTTTTCCAGAGATTTTCTGACTTCGTCAATTACCCATGTACCCAATAATGCTCTTTCATTGTCATTATGGCTGCAGTCCGCATCATGTTCTTTAGTTTTGCTGCAGGCATAACATAACGTAAACATTAATTTATTATTTTCCTTAATAGGTAAAACTGGATGAAATAAGTTCTGAGGAGGTAATATTCTACATTTAATCAATCCATTGAGCTTTTTAAGATCTACCTTTGTGCAATTTTCATGACCAATGTATAGTTTTGGATGGCCAATAGGAAACTTCCCGTACTTGCACACCCATGGATATAAGGAGCACACATCTATGTATTTAATTTTTTCATCGGGTTTGCACTCATAATACGTAAAAACGTTTCCTGTTCTTCTCCGTAGATGGCATCTCTCGGGTTTAATGGAATATTAGCGAGCAGGGGATGATCAACCAACTGATCTATTTCTTTATTATTTTTCTTTTCTAAATGAAATTCACATTCCCACATTTCAATTACTTCATAGCCAAGTGTTCGTAATCTTTCTGTTTTAGAAACTGTTGCTTCATACCGTCTGTTTAATGAATCATTGGTGTCATCGTACAAAGGCTGATGTCTGTTATAACTCAAACATATAGGATGCCCATGAAAATAGCAACCGTCGAACTCAAACACCTGTTTTGTTTCCATACAATATCCATCAACTTTAGTTCCTTTAACTTCAACTTCTTTTTGTTTAGCCGCGTGTAAGATGTAAATTTTTCGCTTAGATTCCTCCCATAACAGCCAAAGTATAGCTATTTCGGATTGATTGTCAGAATTTCGATATCCGCGCCTTGGTATTATTCCAATAGTGTCTGATTTATGGAAATTACGACGAAAAACAAGGTTACAGGCAGAAGCAATTGTAGTTGCCTCCAGAAACGGACATGCATTGCACTCTTTCAGCATTAGTTCTCTAAATTTTAAGCAAGCTTCTGTTAGGATTTGTACGTCACTGACACAATATCCAACCAACTCCTTTTGTAAGTCAAAGTAATCATCCTTATGTTCTTCATACCACTTTAAAAACAATTTACGGTCTTCTTTTTTCATTTCATCAGCGTTATAATACTTGATATTCGGTATTTTTCCGGCGTAGTTTTGATTCTCCACAGTGTGAAATAAATGAGGGAAAAATCCCTTTTTAAAAATTGCCGGCAAATCAAATGCTTTAGGCAATTTCGAGAGTGACATTGGAAAGTAATTTAACGAATCAAGAAAATTTAAATTCTCAAGTTTCATTAGAATTATCTTTGTTCCTCTCATTATCAATTGTGGAGTTTTGTCGGTGTTTTGAAGTATATAATGTAAAATAAATTGGTGGTCAAACGCCTGACCATTATGTGCTAACACTTTTAATTTTTTTTAAATTTTTTCTAATTTCTAATAAATGTTTTAAACATTTTGCGATTACATTGTCCTTGTAAATTACAGTTCTAAAACCACACGTTTGGCAAAACACTAATTTGATTTCATTAATGCAGTTATCGCATCTTTGATTAAATACGCACAAGTTTGGTTCATGTTTTTTAACTTCACCAAGTTTTACTCCGTTAACAAATCTTTCAGATATTGTCTCTTCTTGTTGTGTTTCCAAATCATAAAATATAAATAAAACATCTGTTATAGGAAGCAGTTTTTCAGCGGGTTTAATGTAGCACAAATGGTCTGAGAACACATATTTTTCAGAAATTTTACAAAAAATTTCTCCGCACATGTGTTCTTTATTTGCACTGTATGTTTTTAGACAGTTATTACATCTTTTCACTTTTGCACAAATACTACCCTCTCCTGAGGAACTTGAACTTGAACTTATATGATTATCAAAGCATTGTTGTCCTCTAAAATTTCGATTGCAACTTTCACATAATACACTGAAAGATCTGTTGCTACATACGGGAGTCTGTTGACAACAGAGGCAGGATTTTTCACATCGGTGAGAATTTTTAGTGTTATAAGGCTGGTGACAATACGCGCAAAAATAACCACAGCAAAAGGCAGCAGTTAAGGAAGTTATAACGCTGTAATGTGCTTTGTGATACAGCAAATTTAGATGTAGTCCCTCGCTGGAGCCTTCAAATACAACATCACGACCTTTTGTCCCATATTGATAAACAACAATTTTAAAATCGGGCAAATAATCTTGGATTTTTTGCAGCTCAACAACACCTGCTCCACCATTGGGTATGGTTACCCTGCATTTTTCCTTCAATTCCTTTGCTTGTTGAAGTTGAATTTTTCCAAGATCTTTTCGGATGCTGATGTATTTACCATCCTTTTTTGCATGTGAAATTGCCACAACTAACGCTCGAAACAAACAAAGGTTATCATTGTTTTTTATCTGAACAATGCCTTTTCGCTTCAAACACTCCTCATCAAAAGTGTTATATTTTCTGCCACAGTTTCTTCCTTTCCCCTGTGGTAAACGAACCGATGTTAACTGCAGACAGAAGGTATCCGTTGCTAGCCCTAAATTAACAAAGAATTTAATCTTTCTGTTTAAACATAGGTAGAAAGTTATTACCTGATGAATTACTTTGAAAAATTTTTGCAATCATCCCCCACACATCCTCCATTTTTAACTTCGGAAGCAGGCTTAAACTTCATCCATCCGGGCCCGCGCTCTTCAAAACTTTTCCCGCAAAACGTTATACCGACATAATCATCCCCCGAAACATTTTCCAACGCGCGCGTAATTATTTTTTTGACGGCGTTTTTAATCCATGTTACAGGGTCGACACCTTCGGCAACAGGATTAATTTTAAATTCTAATTTCCGCCCGCGTAGGTTAAACCGTTTAATCATGGTAGAAGTGTCCTTAGTTACTGTAAAATAATCTGACATTTTACACCTATTTAATAAAAACTTTTATTTTGAAAATCTCGATGATGGTAACCCGTAAAACAGTCTCACTGATTATTAAAGAATTATTTCCTTTATATAAACTCTCGCGCAATTTTATTGAACAAGAAGGAAGGGAAACACTTAGTATGCTAGCTACATTTTTTTATGATAACAGTGTAATTGAAAGTAGTACAAAGCCGATGTAGTGCTGCATAAAAACCTGTTGTACTTTCAAGACTATGAAAATACATTCACTCTAAGAATTATTGTTTAATAAGTGCAACTTCCAATTAAAGCTAGAATTACTTTGTTGCATTCAATAAGATTTTAATGGTGTAGTAATATATAAACGCGCACAATTATATATACAACGGGTGAATGGCAATACTTAGTATGCTAGCTACATTTTTTATGATAACAATGTAATTGAAAGTAGTGTAAATCCGATGTAGTGCTGCACACAAACTTGATGTACTTTCAAGTCTATGATAATACACTCACTCTAAGAATTATTCTTTAATTAAGTGCAACTTCCGACTAAAGGCTATAATTACTTTCTTACATTCAATAAAATTTTTAATCTTGTTGTGAAAGTATATCTGTATAAAAGTGGAGAATTGATTTGATAGAAAATTAGTTCAAAGTGGTAATCCAGAGGTTTTATAATTCAAAGTAGAACCTTACTATAATATAAAGAAGTAAAAAATGCAGACCAAAGAAAGCTGTCATTCTCTAAAAGAGCTCGCACTTTTAGGCATAGTTCGAGACCATCGTGCCAGGGTTCAGTTTGCGGAGGTAGCAATCGATAAGGCGGGGCCTATTATCGGTTAACGACCAGCAGGTGTTGGTGAACATCGTAGTGGAAGATTCTAACGCTTCCTTGTCCGTAGTGCAGATGTTTAGTAATATTTTACTCTTAAAATATCTGTGCTATGAAAACTTTACTGGACCAGATCTACATATAAAAACCGTACCAATTTCGGAGATCTTGGACCTGCCTACTACAAGACCTGTTCAAGCAGCTTTTGACTTGTTTGTAAGTCATATATTTCTAAACAACCGAACCAGTTGTTGCAAATGATTAAGTTAATTGTAAAAGAAAGAAATAAATAAAAATTTATTAAGTAAAAGTGTTAATTTTATTACATTATTTTTATTTACATTATTCACTATAACCACTAAGATCTACATCAACTTTATCCGCATGATGTATAACATCATTTTGGCTAAAATGTAATTCCCCATCGTTGGAGACAAAAAAATTTTTCTTTGTAGACATGGTATCCAAAATATCCTCTGTAATTTCGTTGTAGTGTGATGGAAGAAACAGCACGTACTTCTCCAGCTCCAACATTATCTTCTGGCCAAAACGGGTGGTGTTTCTCTTTGCGCTCAATATCCTATAGTTTTTCCTTTTCTCCATATTCGTTGTGGATAGAATCGGCTTTAAGCCTCCTTTAATATTGTTTAGTGTGTGTAAGATATCACTGTCTTTAGAAGCTTTAGATTTTTTTTTTAAAGACCTGGCTTTACACTTACTCACTTCCATTTTAAAATTGATGAAAGTAATATTTTAACCTGTACAATAATATATTTAAACTGAGTTTCCTCAAAGAAGGCGCTCGATTTTTATACAGAACGGGTGTACCATTTTTACTTTAAAAAGTTGTATAGCAATATCGCTTTCGATAGCGTAATAATTCATCTATTAATTACAAATGGCTGCGTAGAAAATATATATAAAGCATTTAGTTTTCAAGGTTTTTATTTAATTGGTTATCTGCAACACTGCAACATGAGTATAGTGGTTTTAGATATTCAGTTTGTATGTGGTAACAGAGGAAATTATTTTGCAAAAGAACTAGCAGTTTTATCCCATGGTGCAATTATACCAATGGTGTACCATTTGGCATCCCCACACCCGCACCAGGAGCTTTCCCCAAGTGCTCAGCAGCAAAACCGGTACGACTAGACAATGTAAATGGACTAGACTGGGAGGATGGAGACGTTAATTACAATAACTTAGTGGGTATATTTGAAAATTTCCGCAATTCTACTATATACTTGAAAGGAGGATTCAAGACCAATTTTGTGAAAAAATACTTACCAGAAGCGGAAATAATGCAGCTTGATATGCCAAGGCTGAGCGATCTAACTAACTTTTCTATTTTTTGTAAAATTCACAAGAATCAACCTGTTATCCGTTGTACTGTTCAAAATTGTGTAAATATATATTCATACATGTTAATAAATGGGATTATTGAATAAAAACATGTCTTTTATTTTAATTATAATTTTATTTACATTAGAGTTTGCAAAACTTCTAATAAGAAACAACAAAAATCGTGCAAAGTAAAGGTATTTCGTAAAACAATCTAGAATAGTTTATATATACATAGGATGTTCTTGCTGGAATGAAAAAGTCGTTGTCGGATAACTTGACAACATTTTTGTGCTGGCACTTTTCAAGGTAAGCTTGATAGTATTCCTCTACACTTTTAGATGCGTTGTTATTGTGGAACATTAGAATATTGAAGAAGTCGAACATTTCGAAAAGTCTGATAAGTTCACTGAATTGTAACTGCATACTACCTCGTCCTACTGGAATCTTATACATGGTTTTAAATTCATCTTGCCCCTTTGTGGCATTAATTTCCATTTTAATCTTCAAGTCTTTTAGATGATTATACAGAGACGACCACTCTCATTTTTGCGTCAAATGTGTAAGGATCAAAACCTAGTGTAACTGTACGATTCTGTCCATCATCGAGATAATAAGTATAGCTCAGCAGAAGTTTTTCACAGGGGATTTTAACTTTCTTTGCTTTATCTAATTTTTTATTACTCATTGTAGTTTGTGTTCCTGACTTCTTCTTTGAAGATTGCTTCATTCTGAGAGAAATTTACTGATAAACTGGCTGCATGGAGTTGCTACTTATTATTTATAACACATCTCGATCTGCTGTTACAGATTTGATTGCAGTAAGCCCCTCCATTTTTACAATTCTTTTATCATTAAGTTGAAATTCAGATGATGAAAACTGCCTCAAGAACGATTTCATACCCTTTCCGCTGCATCGGGAATAGAGGAAAAACACAGCAGTAATGCCCGCATGTACTTGAAAAAGCGCTTTGAAGTTGTCTTTTATTGCTGGTAAAAATATGTGAATTGTTCAATAAAAATTTCCTAAAGATGTTTTTGGGGTATTCTCCAAATGAATCAAAGTATTCTGCAGGACCGGCTTTTGGAAAGAAAAATGCTATCCAATGTGTTCCACTTCTATTTGCAGGATCAGTGTTGGCTACTACACAGGCAGGATTTTGTCTTTTTGATGGTAATTGATCACATGGGAATACCCTCTTAAAGAACTTCTTTGTTTTAGCATTACTTTTCAAGGCAGTAGCAATTTCGATCGTGTTCATTCTTGTTCCTTTGTTCCAAGGGTTTCAATATTTATAACTTTTGTACAAGATGTAATGTAGTTTTGTATCAGTTCTTTAGTTGCTGCTCCATGAACAAAAATTGTTTTAAATTTAGCTAGAGTTTTTATAAGATCTTCATCTAGACGTTTAAGCTCCAAGTTTCCAAATTTACCGGCTTGGTCTATACAGTTGGTAGAAGACGTGGGATATTTATAAGCGATTTCCTTTGTAAAAGTTTTGTTATGTGAAGTAAATCCAGCGAAGCATATCCTTTTTAGGAAAGTCAAATGACCTCCTGAAAAGTATTCTACCTTCACAATGCAGTAGCTCATTATGTTTTCACTTCAAAGATAAAATGATGAATAACTTTGGATAATTGTGATGCTAGTCTTATATAGTTTAAAAGCTTGTGTAAACGTTTCTGACTTTGTCAATTTCTATACTTCCATCATATTCTGCGTACACAATACAAGTTACTGTATTTTTTTAAGGCTTCTTTGAAGCTTCCCTCAACTCGTACGATTCCTTGATTTAATAAATTTCCGCATGCAGAACTGTATGAAAGATCTGCTGTTAAGTCGAAAGCAAGTAGAAAACATTCATTGTCGAAGAATTTTTTCGAAATTTGATGGCCTTTATCGAAATAGTGGATACCGGTACCTTTAAACAATGAGATATATCCATGTGTACTAACAGGGTTTTCTTTCGAATAATCAAATTCTAAAGGCTGATTTGGCACTTGCACTCCATTAACTGTCAAATTGAATCTCGTGATGTTGTTATGTTTAAAGTTGTATGGATTTTTTGTTTGTTTACCGGTATACGCGTCATTATCCACCATACCAAAAATGAGTAAATTCGGTAATTGCCCTATAACTACGTTGTCTAATGATAATGTGAATGTATTTGCAGGTAGGGTATAAGTCTTAACTTCAACACGTTTGTATTGGTATACAGCATTTGAGCGTTGGAGAACGGTCACATGTGCTAGCATAATATTCGGACTAACCAAAACCCTCGAGAATACTTCCCAAGCCATGAAACAGAAATCTATATGTGTGCGTTCGGAGTCCGTTCTCTAAAATGTTCTATATTGATGCTTATGGAAAAGTGCCAAACATTGACTTTATATATGCCATAGAGCCTAAACTAGTATCCATACAGGAAAATAGACTTCTAGTAATTTAAAGCATGGTCCCTTACCTTCCCAAATGCTACACTTACTATATACCTTACTTAACAAAATAATAAAATAATTTTGATTCCAAAGTAACCTTACGATTTTACGCTCAATTCATCTTAGCTAAGTGATAATTGCATGTGTGTATGTGCAGCCGGAGTCCGAATCTGTAGGCAGCTACATTCGATATCATCAGCCCACGGCATGCCATGACGGCACAGCGACATTACAATGATTACTCAGCTGAGAATGTTTGTTTGAGAAATCGTAGTTCTTTGGTTAACATAAATTTTTTTAAATAATTTTGTTAGGAAAGGTATGAAAATTTTATTACCGTTCGGAAGATAAGAAAGCAAGCTTAACATTATCCTAACACCATTTTTCTGTATGGATAATAGTTTAGGGCGGAGGAGCTATTCAAATCAAACTTTTGTCAGTTTTACATAAGAACACTGCAAATATTTTAGAATGTAAGGACTCCGATGGGCCTCGCATGTGGTGGGGAGGGAGTCTGTTTCATGGCTTGTGAAGTATTCTCGAGGGTTTTGGACTAACAGTCACATGATTCATATACATTGTCGCTTCCAATATTTTAATCCGTGGCAAGCTGTCACCATCTTTGGAAAATAGATAGAATTCCGGTTTCTCGAGTGATAGCACAACACGTAGATCTACACCGTTAATCAGCAGATTATCTTGATTAAACATATCTCCATGAATTTTACCCATTAACTCCACTACATTACTTTTTGAAAACAATTTCGATCTTTTTAGATACCCCTCATTTAAATCAACAGGTTGTCCATCTACTGCACTTTCTATGACTTGACTGAATAATATCGGTGTAGACATAAATTATATTTTTTTCATAACAGTCCTTTGCTATTTGCTGAGACTCTTGTGGTAAGTTCATTGCCAATTCTGTAACCGATCTTTCCAGTCTAGTAAGTTTGTCTATAATTGACATATGCTCCTGACGTAATTCTGCCGTATTAAAAGATTCTGACAATATGACGTCAGGCGCACATTTATTTTCAGGTGTTTGGAGAAATATATATATATTAGTATATTATTATATTATTAGTATATATATATATTAGTATCGATAGGCACTGGTGTAGTTAAATATTCACCGGAACTTTGCTTTTCATATGGAACATCTAAAATATTGCTTCCTTTAATAATTTTTCGCTGTTCAGGCGGTTTAGCATTAGTCGAATCTTTATTCAATCTATTCAAGATGTTAAAAATCGTATCCTTAATTTGAATAATTATCTTTTGTTTTTCTTGCTCGCTAAGAGATTGATCATCAAAGTGTACATTTGATATAAAAAGCGTAATAAAATCTCTAACATTAAGATGAGATGGTAGTGGCTTTTTTATTTTGATTGTGACTCCCAAATCTTCCAACCGCAGTTCAAATACATCATGTACCCTTTTACCACCAGTATTTTTTTCTGTCTCACGAGCTCTTTTGATGCTAAGTGCTGGATGTGTGTAATTGTCTATCGAATCTTGTATGATTGCATACTTTCTTTTCTTTCTAGGAATTTGTCCAAATACGTATCAACGAAGGCTTCAATCATAGTTTTTATATTTTAAAATAACATTTTCTGAAGCCCTTTTACCCTGATATATGTGTAATATAAACTCATCTGGATCCTGTTTGTAACTCACTATAGGTATAACCCCATCAAAAAAGTCGGCATCTAACCGCTGCCACATCTTTTTAACAAAGTAATTATAGCCTTTAGTCGGAAGTTGCACTTAATTAAAGAATAATTCTTAGAGTGAGTGTATTATCATAGACTTGAAAGTACATCAAGTTTGTGTGCAGCACTACATCGGATTTACACTACTTTCAATTACATTGTTATCATAAAAAATGTAGCTAGCATACTAAGTATTGCCATTCACCCGTTGTACAATATATAATTGTGCGCGTTTATATATTACTACAACATTAACATCTTATTGATTGCAACAAAGTAATTCTAGCTTTAATTGGAAGTTGCACTTATTAAACAATAATTCTTAGAGTGAATGTATTTTCATAGTCTTGAAAGTACAACAGGTTTTTATGCAGCACTACATCGGCTTTGTACTACTTTCAATTACACTGTTATCATAAAAAAATGTAGCTAGCATACTAAGTGTTTCCCTTCCTTCTTGTTCAATAAAATTGCGCGAGAGTTTATATAAAGGAAATAATTCTTTAATAATCAGTGAGACTGTTTTACGGGTTACCATCATCGAGATTTTCAAAATAAAAGTTTTTATTAAATAGGTGTAAAATGTCAGATTATTTTACAGTAACTAAGGACATTTCTACCATGGTTAAACGGTTTAACCTACGCGGGCGGAAATTAGAATTTAAAATTAATCCTGTTGCCGAAGGTGTCGACCCTGTAACATGGATTAAAAACGCCGTCAAAAAAATAATTACGCGCGCGTTGGAAAACGTTTCGGGGGATGATTATGTCGGTATAACGTTTTGCGGGAAAAGTTTTGAAGAGCGCGGGCCCGGATGGATGAAGTTTAAGCCTGCTTCCGAAGTTAAAAATGGAGGATGTGTGGGGGATGATTGCAAAAATTTTTCAAAGTAATTCATCAGGTAATAACTTTCTACCTATGTTTAAACAGAAAGATTAAACTCTTTGTTAATTTAGGGCTAGCAACGGATACCTTCTGTCTGCAGTTAACATCGGTTCGTTTACCACAGGGGAAAGGAAGAAACTGTGGCAGAAAATATAACACTTTTGATGAGGAGTGTTTGAAGCGAAAAGGCATTGTTCAGATAAAAAACAATGATAACCTTTGTTTGTTTCGAGCGTTAGTTGTGGCAATTTCACATGCAAAAAAGGATGGTAAATACATCAGCATCCGAAAAGATCTTGGAAAAATTCAACTTCAACAAGCAAAGGAATTGAAGGAAAAATGCAGGGTAACCATACCCAATGGTGGAGCAGGTGTTGTTGAGCTGCAAAAAATCCAAGATTATTTGCCCGATTTTAAAATTGTTGATTATCAATATGGGACGTGATGTTGTATTTGAAGGCTCCAGCGAGGGACTACATCTAAATTTGCTGTATCACAAAGGACATTACAACGTTATAACTTCCTTAACTGCTGCCTTTTGCTGTGGTTATTTTTGCGCGTATTGTCACCAGCCTTATAACACTAAAAATTCTCACCGATGTGAAAAATCCTGCCCATGTTGTCAACAGACTCCCGTATGTAACAACAGATCTTTCAGTGTATTATGTGAAAGTTGCAATCGAAATTTTAGAGGACAACAATGCTTTGATAATCATATAAGTTCAAGTTCAAGTTCCTCAGGAGAGGGTAGTATTTGTGCAAAAGTGAAAAGATGTAATAACTGTCTAAAACCATACAGTGCAAATAAAGGACTTTTCACGGATATGATGAATAAATTTATAAAAATGAAGCAACAAGCATCCGGATGGCCAATTGATGATCATACCGAGGAAAACAAGTTAAAGTATATTCAAGACTTTTTTGAGAAGGAGGGTGTAAAATTAGATTTTTTGGAGATTGGTAATAATCCTGGATTAAGAACGTTAGCCAAATTGATACTGAATTCCTTTTGGGGTAAATTTGCTCAACGAGAAAATCAACCTAAAACAAGTATAATTAACAAGACTGAAGAACTTTATTCCATGTTTACTAATCCGGCTGTTATAATTTGTCATATTTTACCAGTCAATGAAGATACCCTCATAGTAAATTGGGAATACAGAAATCAAGCCGCAGACTATTTAAAAACCGTTAATGTTTGTATTGCAGCTTATACGACCTCGCAAGCGCGCCTCAAATTGTACAGCTATCTTGAAATGCTTGGTGAAAGAGTATTGTATTATGACACAGACTCTGTAATTTACGTAAGCCGAGATGGTGAAGTTGAACCGGAAACCAGCCAATTTGTTGGAGACATGACCGATGAACTAGAATGCTATGGCTTTGGCAGCTATATTACAGAATTTGTTAGTGGAGGTCCAATAAATTATGCTTATAACATCTTTAGCACAAAGGATAATTCAATGCAAACAGCCTGTAAAGTAAAAGGTCTTTGTTTAAATTATAACGCCTCTCAAATTATAAACTTCTAAACCATCAAAAATATGACTTTACACCCAGAGGATAGTGAAAACATTCCAGTCCTCTCCTCTTCTATCAGACGGACACAAAATTATCAGCTCAGGTCGGAGAAACGTCGATTCCTCCAAGACCATAGTTCTGTTCCATATGGTTTTAAAAGAAAACGACCAGATTAAAAGCCCTGCACGAGTACTATTTTAGAGATGTATGGCGCAATCTCATTTGTTGTTGTTTAGGCAAACCAATCAGTCAATAATTAAATAAAACAATAAATCAACTACTACCAATTTTCTTTGTTTATTTCCACTCCCCGTCATTTCAGCTCGTTTAACAGTTCTCAAGGTCAGCAGCCCCGTCGTTTACTTTACCATTCCCAAATGAAAAATTGTTTCCATGGCAACCGCATTCTTAAGCTTGTGACAAAAAGCACTACTCACCGGTAAACTTAATTGCTTTCAAGCCGGCGCCTCATTTGCATATTTCACAAGATCTTTGATTATTCTCAGCCCACCGCTTACCTCTAGCAGCGCTGCGTGACGTCACTGAACCCAGCTACCAGGTGTGCACCTGACTCAAATAACTACCTATCAATTAATCATCTAACAACATAGAATTAACTACTCATTACTCAACATTTGCATATTTAATGACTACTAACAATCACCCGTCATCAATAACATACAATTAACTACTCATTACACGACTTTTGCATATTTAATGAACTCACACCAAAACCGGTTTTGGTTCCCAGGCCAAAGTGTCCCATTACCTACCCCTTTCTTTAAAATTTTTTGGAGAAAACTTTATCAAACTTGTGAGACATTTACAGCAGTTGACTTTATGTGATGTGCCTGTGAAAAGATATCCAATTTATATTTGTTGTTCTCACACTCTACCGCAAGATTTTCGTGCAGTGATTTTGCAAGACAGACAATTGCATTATAAAATGTATATAATTATACCTGTGTAGGGCACTCAAAATAAAATTATGGGCAACCCTGATAGCACAAAAGTACTGAAAATGTACTTCGGGAGGTCTGAACGGAAGCCTTCCAGCTCCAGTGAAAAAGGATAGGCAGCCGGGAAAAATTCAGGGGTAAACACTAAACATATGACCACTGTCGCCTTTTTAAATGATTTATTTGCGTATGTAAGAGCAGGACCGATAGCGCTACCAAAACTGACAAGCCCGCACTTTTAGGAGGAAGCATCAGTTTTTCATTACTTTTATGCTGTAGTCTTTGGGGGATGTATTCGCTACTCTAAACCAATGAAGAGAAGCTGGCCATTCAGGCATATTTCAGTAGTTTTTAACTAGTGAAGAAAAGCACACCATTCAGGCATATTTCAGTAGTTTTTAACTGGTGAAGAAAAGCACACCATTCAGGTATGTTTCAGTAGTTTTGAAGCAATGAAGAGAAGCTGGTCATTCAGGCATATTTCAGTAGTTTTTAACTAGTGAAGAAAAGCACACCATTCAGGCATGTTTCAGTAGTTTTGAACCAATAAAGAGAAGCTGGCCATTCAGGCAAATTTCTGTAATTTTTAACTAGTGAAGAAAAGCACACCATTCAGGCATATTTCAGGAGGTAGATTTTGTCCCAAATAAAATAATTTCCTTTCTTTTAATATATTTAATATTTTGAACAAATTAAATTTTGTTTTTTATTTTGTAGTACCTGTTGTGCGATTTGAGTACACAACGCTTTATCTCGCGCTCGAAATCCAAGATTCCAATTACGGTTCCACATGCATCTATGAAATATAGAGATTATGATAAACAATCAAATTTTGCTTGCTATTTATTTGGGGTTACCATAAAATACTTTAGCAAATAAATTCAGTGCGTTGATAGGCCTTTTTCCAGCAGTGCCCTTGTGCCCTTCCAATTATAGTCCTTATACACTACGTCTGTAGGTATAAAACGAAAGGCCTTGTCAATGGACTCTGGTGAATATTTAAAGCGATGGAAATAAGATGTCTGTAATTTTAAAAAGTTGTTTTTTTTTTAATTAAAAATTTGTTTCTCACTTCTTACCAATTTACTACTGAAATTTGCATCACTCAGATGCACTTTCAAGTCATTCATTTCCGCAATGGATTTAACAGGTAATGAATTCTGAATTTCTTCATCAAACTCATCTTTTTCTGTGCCCACCATTCGACTTAGCAGAGTGGTAACTTTTTCAGAATGAGCAACACTCTCCCGAACCAGCTTATTGCTTGCCATCTGTGTTGGTTCTAATGGCGTCACCTTATTTTACAAGCGGTTAAATATGTCACGTGTATGTATTTCATGTTTTCTTACCATATCCTTAATATTTTACAGTTCTTTTTGTAGGTTCTCTACGTAATTTTCCATTTTTTTGATTCCGTCGGTATCACCTTAATAATATGTAAATTCTAGATATAAAGTTATTTTAACTTCGCCAAGCTCACTTACTACATTTTTAATATCTAAAATTTCTTTTTCCATTGTATCCATTTTAGAGAGAATATTGACTTGATTTTCTATTAATTGTTCTAATAAGGATTTATTTTCTTCTGTAGAAAAATAAAATACATATGTACATATGAATATTTCAACATTAGAAATTTGCAAGAATTGTACACACCGTCGTTATCCATGGACGGTGTATTGCTGTTAGTTAACCGTAGTCGTATTTCTGAAATCAAAAGCAAGCCCTCTATCTTTCCTCTATAATATCATCTGTATTGAAGATATTCTGGGAAACGTTAGAAAAGTTTTGTGAGTACCACGTCTTCATTTGTGTTGGCCACGCTCTTGCATGGCATTTTCTTTCGATGCATCGGGTTCATGATTGTAACAATAACGCCCATTAAGCTTGAACCGTTTTTTCTGCCAATAAAAATATATTGAGTTAGGTATTTATAAATTCACGTTATTCAATCACTTACGAGTCTGGACTGGCGCTGAGGTCGCTACTCCTTGCGTTAAATTTTGACTATTCATAGTGTTTTGGAAACTATCAGTTATGGGTGATAGTGAAAAATTGGACATTTTATATGTACTTAAAGGTTCAGTCAGTTTATGGAAGTATGCAGGCACCCAAAGGTTTTCATTAATGTTGAAATTTATGAAATATATGTAAAATTGGGATTAGGACGAAGGAGTTTCCGATCGGTATCGGGTAAAATTTGTGTGTGATATCGGATATCAAAAATACATAAATTTCTTCTAGAATGTTAGTGCATTTCACTATTTCTAAGACAGAGGACGATATAACAGGCTCAGTGAAAAAGTCAGTCACAGTGGCGAATATTCGTGCAAGTATTGTACTATCCTCGTGTTGTACTCCAAACCAACCACTTTGACTGGAATACTATCTTTTATTAAAAAAATGAGTCCGACTCGCTACTAATTATTATATCAAAATCTTCACTACTTGTATGAAATGCAAACGTATTTTGTTTTATACCTGCTTCATGGAATTCTTCTAAGCGTTTGTGTAATTGTTGTAGCGGACTTGATGGTTTCCTTATCAGTTTTTTTATAAGCTGCATAAAGTTTTCTGATTTTATACGCTGAGAAACTATCTACCGGACCATACTGTCTCACACAATCAGCTAAATGTAGCAACCCATGGATATTAAAAATAAACCATATGCTCTCCAAAAATAGAAATAAAACTGCGAACAAATTCTTTTAACATATTATCAGCTCCAACAATACTATCGGTAGATGCTCGCTCACATGAAAAGAGTCGCATAGCAGAGTGCAACAGCAAAAAATAATAGTAAATATTAGTGTCAACATGATTTTTAAGCACGACAACACCTGTGTCTAATAAAAATTGGCGATACTCGGTAGCTTTCCAGCGTGCAAGATCGTCAAGAGAGCGGAGTTCTTGAAAATTCTTTAGGAGTTCTACAGTGTAACTCGTTTAAAATAATGTTTATATCTTCAGTTCTGAAGAATGATCCAGTGAACTTTCCGGCTGATAGTAATGTCAACATTTTTTTCATTACACCTAAATCCACAAGATGCATAATATCAAGCTGAAATTGAGACACCATTCTGATGCAGCGTTGGCAGTGGTGATCGATATCTGCCCTATTTTCAAAACTTTCATCAGTTCGCTGCAAAGAAACAGTCGGTTGAAACACAGTCCTTTTATGACTATGAAATCCCTTCTGAGTGCACTTTGGGCAACTACTCTTTCCGGTGTGATACTGTGAGCCAGTAATAAAAGCCCTGGCTGGACTATCACAAATAAAAACTCTAACTTTAAATTCTTTTAGTACCGAATTATTCTTACCTACTTGAATACCTTTTAGTTGCAAATTTTCTATTTCTGTCGTTAAAAATTCCAGATATTCGTTCACATTCTCAGGTTTACTCTTACCGAAATAGCATCCTATTAAAAACGGAGTAGAATTTTTGAAGAATGATAAGGTTCCAATAATAGGCCACAATACCGATCGCGAACTCTTAAATAAGCTGAGACCGTCTATACTAACGTCTATTGAAATAATCGAATGATTTTGGAGGAATGGAAAAGATTTTGACAGGAAATAATTCTGAATTCCATAATGGCAGTATTGCCCGGACCCAAAGTTATAGACTTGCAGGGACGTCCGATCTGTTTTTAGTAATTTCCTCGCACATAAAGGAATCCCTTTAATGCGACATCTGCGAAGAGCTTGCAATAATCCATCAACAGTTTTATGACAAACTTGGAACTGCAAGGCCCATTCTTTAACTCTTTCGATAAATTGGACTCCAGCTCTAAAGACGCGGACATAGATTCAGGGTCACCATCATCCGAAGTACAATCAATCACGTTTTGAAAATTTTCAGGGCTAGGTGGCCTAGGTGGTTCGAGAGCCACATTTTTCCCACGGTTTCATTACATCTTCACTTCCTGCTGCACTAACACTAGATTGATGCACTAATTCGGAATATCGGCGCACATTACGTTTAAAGTCTTTCGACAAAAGACTCATTTTATTCCGTAGTCTTTTTATGCATTTTTATAAAATTTAATTTGATTGATAAACTTTTGATTATTTACCTGGAACACAGCACTACTTATTTATAAATTATATTTGTACACTGACTTTGAAGGATATTCGGAATTATACTTGACAATTATTTCAAAGACAGTATTGTCGAAAAATAACGAAAAGTCATCCACTGGGTTATTAATTCTGTAGAATCGTGTGCTATCTGAGTTCCGCTGAATTCTTATGAAATTATATCCTAGTGATATGTACATATAAAATAAAGATATGATAACATAATTACATCATCTTGTTTTAAGAGTTTAAGAGGTTCTTCTACCCGTTTGTGTTCTATTAACATTTTTTTGTTATTTTGGTTTCTAAATTTAAAATCTACGATTAAAGATTTTTTAAATATACTGGTATTCAAGATATGTAAAAAAAATTTGAGAACATAATTTTTTGGGCATTTTTTACCAATATGAAATAGTAAAAGAGCCTCAGAAGCTCTTCTATGTGGATGGAGATTATTGTACCATCATAAATAGCACAAGAACTAGATATCGCATGATATACCAGAGCGGAGTACACAGACTGTGAAATGGGTAGTGCATTCCGGAATAAACCACAAAATATTTTAGAGCGTGTCGAGAGCAAATGTTTCTTTAACAGCAATTGTTTATACATATGGCGGACCCCTTCAATGCGGCAGATTCGGAACAATATGAATCACTTAGCGTATCCGTCATTTCAAACGTTGTGGTCCATTCCGGAATGGACCATCTAGTCATATAACATTATTATACTCTGCCCTGGGGCCGGATTTTCGGATTTTGTAACACGGAACGTTGGGGAGTTTTGGAGATGAGAGTTTTCGTTTTCTCCGATTAAAGCTCCCTAACTCTCCATTCGCGATTCTCTAACATACTTGGGTAGTTGGGGAAAACGTGAGAGACGATAAAGGGTATCAATTTTTGTTAAAGAGGCTTGGCTTTCTTTGATATTTGAGATTCTGTGTCTACTACTTCCAAGGTGAAAATAAATTAAATTTTGTTTTATTATAAGGGTAGTTATGGAGGGATATAAGAGGGTTGGGTTTTTCAGTTTTCCGATACAACGGGAGAATAAAGAACGGGAGAGGAACATGCGTAGTATAAAAAATATGGGAGCTCAGGGCGAACATGGTAGGAGGAGGGAATGTGGCGAAGAGGATGCGAGGGAGCAGATTATCGGAAATTAAAAAATAAAAATAAAAAAATTCAGGAGTTGCAATAAGTCGAAGGCGTAAACCTAATAAAAAAATGAGAAATCACATTGGTAATAGGTATTATAGCCCATTTTTTATTTCGATTAACGGTAAATTGCAGATTTTAGGGGCCTCCGCGGTATATTTTCTTGTACTAATATTGACGGGCGCCTTATTCTCTGTGGAAGGGCTGTAGAGCATACAGACGAACATTTTTTGCGGGAAGGGCTTCTTGGGGTGGGGGTCGTTACACCTCCATAGGGGGTTGTCCAAAATATGTCATATTTAGTATCGAATTGAAGAAAGAGGAGTGGGTAATCGAGTGGTGTATTTTGTTTTTCCAGTGTTCCTTTTTTCACATCCATTAGTACTCTGTTGTGAACATTGTTCTAATGGGAAGTAAATTTCCACCACCTACTAGTTCCTCGCAATGGTGTGTTAAAATTCTGTCCATTTTTGTACCAAAAAACTGTCATTTTTCCACATTAAAAAGGAATGATTCACTTCATTTGCAATTATCCCCAAAACCATTTATCGGATTAAAAAACTAATTATATACATAATTAGGAGACAAAATGTATATGTGATTTCATATTTAAAATGGAAGACGACCGAATTGACCATTTTCGCGGATTTAAAATTTTTAGCTTGAGACACCAAAATCCATATTTCTCTGTGAGTATTCTATGGATTTCCAAAATTTGTTTTTGTAAATATATCCAGGATATGCGGTGAGTCCATAATATAATTTGAAAATTCCTTGGTACCTAGCTACCATCACAAAACACAACAAAAACAGACAATACTGTCAGTTGAGAAATATTCTTCTTACTTCTCCACATATAAAACAGCCAAGAGTTTTGCGAGTGGATTAGAGATTGATAATTGTCAAACAATTCTCCGAGTTATAGAAATCCCAGTGAAAAGTTAAATGTTGAAAGAACTCTCAATGATACCATGCAATGTACTTCAAAACTACTTTATAAGCCCTGAAGAGATGTAAGGCAATTAGAATGAGACAAATCTATCAATATACTTTTATCTTTCTATGAATACTGAACTAAACCGCTTCTGTGAGTACTGAATCAGCCCTGAAAAGATGATGAAATAATATGGGAGACGGAACATATCGGGAAATGAGTTTTGTTTCATTTTATACGTGGAACTTTCCGTAGTGTTTCAGTACATTTTACGGGCTGAAGTACATGCAGTTTCACCGATAGAATAAAAGAATTATGATTGTAGTGGTTACCCCTGAAGTCGTGCTATCAGGGAAGTGGCAAACATGTCATGTAAATGGTAGTAGCCGTTGGTTTATTCTCAAATGGAAAAACCTTGGATTTTCTCTTCAAACGACTATGTTTCCTTGGATCCCCTCCAATGACGGGACACTGGACAACTGAAGGATTCTCCTGTTCTTCTGTATCTTTATTGATATATATTTTCTAATGTATATTTAGAAATTTCAATCCAGTAAAAGCAAATAGGAAGCACACCGTAACCTCAATTCATTAACAACTGTCCCAAAGACAGAAAATGTGTTTCCGGGAAATTAATTCCATTAAAGACTACACCAAGTGTTGATAATAAGAGAAAACGTAATTATATTTAGATATAAAATGTATAGATATAAGCGAAAGTGAGTGACGGTAGTAGCAGAATGTTCAAAGCATGATCAGATTCGGATTACTCTGATTCTTCAGAGAGTGTTTCTTAGACAAGTTCAGGATCAATTGCTAAATATATTTTTATATAAAATTTGTAGAGAAAGCGACATTGGCTTTAAGTTCAGTATATCAACATCCTGCTTTGTACTATTTCGAACTCTGTTTAAAGAAAAAACAAAATGGGGTTAATACAAGTGCCGCGGGGCAATTTCATTTTAAATTAACCGTATTATTTTGTTGTGATAGGACCTACTAAGCACAAGCCGAGGCTGAATTTCAGATTAATTCTCTAACTAGATGGCGGATGCTGGAGCGCTTCATCATACCGTGCAATTTTCTCCGTGAGTATTATTGATATATTACACATTTTCTTTTGGTATACGCATGCTTCGGGTTCAATAATTACTTGCTCGTAGGACTTTTTTTATGACATTCTTTTGCTGTACTATATATATTTTCGATTTAGTAACAGTGTTTACAGAACTCTACAGCTAATCTAGTGTAACTATATATATATATATACACATATATCCTCGATTTAATAATAATATTTACGTAACTATACATCTAATCTAATGGAGTCTTTGTTCGTGTATACTTTGGATAATAATTTTATACCTTTAAGGATTTACATACCTATTCGTATCTAGTAATAAGAACCTTACGTAGGATTTTCTTTTGTTGGCATTCCTTTTCTATAACTATATATATATTTTCGATTTAATAGCACAATTACGTAACTATACAGCTAGTTTAGTGAAATCTTTGTTCGTGTATATTTTGGAAAATTTTTTTAGCTGACTCTATATATGTATATCTAGATACATACTTAAAGCTATACACTTATGTAGTTTTATAATTCAATGATATTCTACGTATATGCCTTTTTGTTGTACTCATTTTGAATTAATGAGATTTTTTTGGTATACGGATGTATATGCCTTTTTATGTACTTACCTTGAATTGAAGATTTTTCTTCTTGATTACTTGATCATTATAACGTAAAAATGAAATCTTGAACGTTTTTCAAATCTTCATTTACTATCCTGGAGCCCTCTCACATAGGATGAAGGTCGTCTAGGCTCGCCTAGTCTCTCTCTCTTTTTACAGGTCAACTAGGGACTCTATAAGCTATCTGCCCTCAGTGTCAAATGGGTGGTTGGGGCATGCAGTAAGGCCGAAACATCTGCGCCTTCGAGGATGGCATACAGGTAAGTGACGTAAGGGTCCCTTTTTTGTTCGTAGGCACGATGAATTTTTTTTGATTATGGCTGACGGCAGCGGCAGGTTTTTCGTGGAACCTCCCCACACTCTCCGCCAATGAGCCGAGGCGAGCTAGCGTGCCGCCCTGCAGTCAACGCAGTCCGTCGAGTGATCTGTCAGCTCATGCTGGCAGTCTGGACTTTACGTCCGATGTCAATCACTCATCATACTTCCATAACATATATTAATATAGTATAATATGTTGCCTTAGATGAGTACTTGAGAACTGTGAGTAATATGTGGAATATGTTGTAGATGAGTAGTGAAAGCTGAAAATGAAAGATTCCCAATTTCTTTACTGAGAAACAACAACAACTGTAAATAATATATACCAAATCAATTTTTCACACAATATTTATCCACATCAAATTCATTATTTATTTTTTATATCTTAAGTTATAAACTTTTTTCTCTGTATTTCACATCCAAAAAGCGATCCAGAGCAAATGTCTCCCATGATTCTTTTCTGTGTTAGGTTATGAGAGTTCGGCAGCAAAATCCCATGTTATTTCTTATCATCTGTCTTGCTCTAACACATTAGGAAGCTTTAGTGAACATCTCACTCGGGACTTGGTCATATGCCGGCTGTGGATATGTATGTATGTAACACTGAGATGAATTAATGTTAATACTTGTTTTGAGCATGAGCAATGGAAATCGTGATCATTGCAGCATGTTATGAAATTCAATATCTAAAAATAGACCACATGAAGGTTATTGGGGTGGTAAAAAAAAACATGAAAGCATTAGGTTGAGGAGTGGATATTTGGAATGATATAAGTCTAGTAGGATATGGAAATATTATTTACTCATCTTTAAATCTTACCATATTTGAAAAAATAAAAATTGTATTATGGTTATAATGCCATGCCATTTAATGAAATAATTTGTTTTAATTACATTATAGCTTAAGTCTAAGGTCTTTTTTCTTTAGTGTTATTGAACTAAATTTGAGTGATGGGCTTGGACGTGAAGTCCAGACCACCAGCTTGAGCTGACAGATCACTCCGTGACAGCGGTCATCAGGTCGGCACGCTAGCACCTCGACTAAGTGGCGGAGAGTGTGGGGTGAGTTCACAAAAAAAATCCCTGCGCTGTCACGTTGCCATTAACAAAGAAATCGTGCCTGTCCTCCTGTAGCGGAGACAATATAAACGAAATTCACACACTGGTCCGGAAGGGACCGCATACATCACTCACCTAAAGATGATCCTAAGGATCTGATGGCCTGATCCTGTGCCGTCCCCGGCCTCCCATGACATCCTGGCAGTTTGATTATGATGTCCCTTGTTCCTATTTAGGAGAGAAAGAGAAACCTCTGGAGAAGGGAAGAGAGAAGAAACATTCGGGGAATTATCTCATTGCTTACTTTTCATATATTTTTTCTTAAATTCATCCCCGATGCGTTACTGGATGCTCGATTTTTGTTTTTTTCTTAAATTCACCCCCGATGCGTTACTGGATGATCGATTTTTTGTTTTTTTTCTTTCTTAAATTCACCCCCGAAGAATTGAACACGTTGGTTTTTGTGTTTTTTTTTCTCTTAAATTCACCCCGGAAGAGTAGCAATACACTTAAAACACTCTTAAATTCAACCCCTTTACTCAAGAAAGATAGATCCAAGACAACACCGTACTCAGTTTTATAGATGGTGATAAGCACCTAAATATGGTCGTAGTGCTGACCCAACAAGACTTCCTAGCTGCGAGGAAGTTTACGATATTCTACCAAAAACATTTCTCCTCATATGTTGTTTGTTTAGTTTTTTTTTTTTTTTTTGACTTCCCTATTCGTACGATAACTGGGTCGTACCCAGAAGGCCTTCTGGATTACGGACTGTGGACTGTTCAATTAGTCCCGAATAAACCGCGTCTGTTCCCCTTGGGTCGCATGGTATATGACCATAGCTATAATACATATATATTAATCTAACGATAAGTAAAAAGCTATACGTTCCTGCGAACCATGTTATATAGACAAAATTAAACTACCAGGAGCAACCTACAAAAAGCATTTTTCTTTTTAGTTCTCAAGTTTATGACTTGGTGAATCTTCTTCACAAAAAAAGGTAAGTGTTTAGGATCTTTTATAGCTAGATTAATAAAAAAAACTCTATGCGCTTTTATGAGCCATTTTCCGTAACCAAACTTAAGTCATCTAGAGTGCTCTTAGTTAAAATTGGTTGTTCAAATGTATGACTTGTCTGTCTGTATGAAATGTTCAGGCGTTCCGCGAACCGAACTACGCTCACGACACCACGTAGGTGTTACATAGATATAGTAATTATATTTTGAAAACAGTCTATACTTTTAATGTATTAATTAATGTAAAATAACTCTTCGTGAACTGGATGACGGTCACGATATCACGTAAGTACGGTGTAGATATAAATTATACTTGGTGAACATTCAATTCATTTTAATGTACTAATTCATGTATGATAATTGTTGAAATGTCCAGAGGCTCCTTGGACTGGATGATGTCCACGATATCACAAAAGCATATGTATATAAACTATATTTTGTAAAAATTCGATATATTTAATATTTAATGCATGTAGAAGAACTGTCGAAATGTCCAGGCGTTCTGTGGACCGAACTGTGCTCACGATATCACGCAAGTATTATATATAAATTCTATTTGGTAACAAGTCTTCGATGATCTCTAATAATAAATTTTGGAAAATAGTTTGAATTGTCCAGGCGATCCGTGAACCGGACTGCTCTCGATATCCCATAAGTATTATATTTGGTAAATGTTCGATAATTGCTAATATATTAAATTTTGGAAACTAATGATTATAGTGTCTAAACGTTCAGCGAACCGAACTACGCTCATGATATCACACAACTTCGGATGCAGCAAGAATACTTATCTTTTCTTTCCACCATGAGAATGAGGGTATCTTCCAAAATAAATTTAATTCTTTTCTCACATCTAGATTTTGTTTATCTTTCTACACATATTGTGGCAATTTCTATTATTTCCCTTTCTTCCGATGACGCTAGTAACTCTTGATTTAATTCGATTTTTTTATTTTCCCACGAACACTTCATTTTTCAACAAAAAAATTTTCCACACTTTTTCTCCACCTTGTTTTCCCATTCGACACTCAACCAAAAAAACCTCGAGAAGACTCTCTCTTCAATGCCGGCTGTCCCTCTTCCGGCTTCTTCGTTCTTCGTTTTTCATTCGTTTCACCGCCTGGTGCCAGCTGTTCCATTGACAGTCATGAATGGGTAGGTGTCCGTGCTATGGCAATGCTAGGTTTACACCTGCGACCATAACATTAGTTCAAGAAAGACAAAATTTCATAGATATAGACTGATCCTTATAATGCATGTTCCTTATGCCTTTACACCAATATGACTTTAGAAGGTTCCTTGTGCACCATTTTCACAAATAACATCTCTCCATCTTTACTTTTTGCGATCTTTGTTGGAATATCCTGATTTTCCGACCTGTTGGTAGGGGACAGTCGACTCGTTTTTGGATGAAAAACTTTCTTCTTTATTTCTAGAAAGCATCGATTTCATAGATGTAGACTTAGCCTTATATGAATATTCTTTACTCCTTTCGTCCGTAGGCTTTAGAAGGTTCGTAGTATCGTTAGAACTCATGTTGAAATTATTGCGCAATTAGCTTGCCAAAAAACAGTGATCTGTTTGGGTAAAGAGCACAATATCACCTGAAAAACAAGTTATGAAACTACTATTTATATGTATTTGATACATGGTCTTGGAGGCAGCAATTTTTCTTGACCTCTGACGGTACCGTAAGAGTATGTTCCATACATAATCTTAGAGGTGGAAGAAAATTTTATAAGAATCTGGAACCTGCATTTCCTTATAAACCTTAAACGTTGAATCGATGTCAAGAACATGTTAATACTTGTTTTGAGTATGAGCAGAGGAAATCCTGATCATTGCAGTATGTTATGAAATTCGATATCTAAAAATAGACCACATGAAGGGTATTGGGGCGGTAAAAAAACATGAAAGCATTAGGTTGAGAATGGTTTCAATTAAGGCTTTGGTGAAAGAAGGCGGTAGTAGTAGGAATCATCAAACGATAGATATCCACAAATCTGAAAACACTGACAAAATTCCTCAGTCGACCAGCATTGAGCTATTCAGCTGTTATCAGAGCTGTTAAGCTGTTATCAGACATGTTTAAAAGTTGTTTACCTGTTATCAGAGCTGTTTGAAAACCTGTTAAGCTGTTATGGAAGCCGTGAAAGATATTTAATCCAGCAGAAATGAAACCTGGTACATTCATCGTCGTTATCATCAAGGTCATCATCATAATCAGCAGCATCATCATCATCATGATCATCCTCCTCATAGTTATTTTGTATCATTAATAGATTCAGATGTCGCTTCATATTGTGTTTCGTTGGTTTAACTAGAACAGTGGTGAAGGAACACTCTTTCTTTAGGATAAATACGCTTATGGATATATCGTTCTGGTCTTCAAATTGTTTAATTTGCTTAAGCGTCATAGGAAATGTTATTCCAGTTAAATTTAGCACAGTAGAATAATGTGGATATGATGAGGTCCTATCGGAGTGAATATTTGCAGGATATAGCGCTGATGTTACGGCCCAAGCGAAGCATGCTTCATCACTATTTTGTACATTGATACAAGTTTGCTTTAAAGCAATCTCCTTCGGTAGAGGTATATACGAAGATCCTCGGTGCTGTTCAAATTTGTTGATATGTATTGCTAAATGTATACTGGAGTCCAATGTCCAGCCGCTTTCAGCACTCATTTTAATTATCGTCCACATTGATTGGAGCAGTTCTTGCTTGTAAATATTTAATATCTTTTATAACCTCATTGTCACCGATATCCTTAACAAAATCAGCACACAACTTTGTATTAACTTTAATATTGAGATGGCGTTTTAAAATATTCTTAATACGGCGTATAAATAAATCACCAGCATCCTGTATAAATAGCTTAGGATCTGTATGGTTTATATTTACAATAATTCCAGCTGTAATTCTGTCTGTGAATACTGATTTTATTTCCTCCCACTTTACAAAATCACTTTTTCTTACACACTGAGTACTTTCTCCACCTCGACTGGTGGCTTTCAATAACATTCTCGGCGATTTAGTCTGTCCAATACAGCTCCCCATGCCGTTTTGTACCACTCTTGTTACTAGAAAAACTTTCATTTATTAGCGCGGTTGACCTATCGCTGAGGCTCACCAAAACTGACTGATGCCTCCTATCATACCGCCTTTTTTCACCAAAGCCTTAAATTGAACCCACTCTCAACCTAATGCTTTCATATTTTTTTTTTTTACCACCCCAATAACCTTCATGTGGTCTATTTTTTAGATATTGAATTTCACAACATCTGTAATGATCGCGATTTCCACTGCTCCTGCTCAAAACAAGTACTAACATTAATTCATCTCAGTGTTACATACATATCCACAGCCGGCATATGACCAAGTCCCGAGTGAGATCTTCACTAAAGCTTCATAATAAACAGATAAATATGAAGCGACTTTGCTGATAAGGTTTTTATTCCTTACTCACAGCTCCCAAACAACTTCCATTACTCATCTAAGACAAGATATCATACTACATTAATATCATAACACCACCTTCTTTCATCAAAACATTTAATTAAACCCACTCTCAACCTAATGGTAAGAAAATAATGTGATCACTCCAATAGTATGAAGATAAAATTATCATATTCTTATCAGCTTCATGTGAACTATGATATTGGGGTCAATCAAATGTCATAACAGCGTGACTGATTGAGAAATTTTATTGAAAATAAAATACAATTCGTCATAAAATGTAAGACTTTTCAATACAAACTTTTAGATACAAAAGAAAACATTAATCGCTCAATTTGTCTGCTTTACTCGGACGTATTTGTTTACTCAAGATATCAAATTACCAGCCGCCTGGCCACCTTTTTTAATGCTTTAATTTTAATTACTTCTAATGATTTCAAGTGTCGTACCATCCCAAGCAACCGTGATCTATTTTTACACATCGAATATCATAACATGATCATATAAAAGACCTACAGACCACAGCTGACGTTATAGTTGTTGTTGTTGTTGTTGTTTTTTTCAGCAAAAGAAATTTTCAATTATAACTTCCACTACTCATCCAAGACATCACATCCTACAGATTAATATCAGTTGTTGTATTCAGCTAAAGAAATTGGGAATCTTACATTAAAAAAACATAAATCGCTCAATTTGTTTACTTTACTCGGCTGCTGTGCGAATTTGTTTACATTATTCGACTTCGAATTTGTTTACATTATTCGACTGCGAATTTGTTTACTTTACTGGACTGTGCGAATTTGTTTATGCAAGGAATCAAATTAGAAGCATTCCACCTGAAGAGCAAAATTAGGCATTTACTAATTTCCATTACTTATCTAAGTGAATATATCTACCAACATTCGCTCCAATCAGCTTTGCCTGATCTATTTTTAGATATATCATCACATGGTGCAATCTTGGTTATAAAAGACACCGACAGATTAATATCACCAAATCTTTAATCCACACCTTAGGTTATAGTTGTTATTGTTTATTTGTTTTTGAGCTACTAATATTATTTACACCGGAGAAGGTAAGATCGCTAATATTTCGATCCATAGCCCGTAGAAGATTTCTGATGAAAATTTTACTCTCCTAGTACAATACTATTGGCATGGACAAAAAATATTCTAGGGTTAACTTGAATTATTACTTATACTAATTACACTAATTCACTTTCGGAATCTCACAACATTTCTTATCCACATAAATACACAGCTGCACACATCCATCCACGCCTTAGGTAACGTTTCCTCAGCCACCAAGTAGCCCAGCCCAACATACAACAGGCACTTATACTAAAGTAAACAACTAACAACAAACTCAAGCTGACAAGTATACACCCCCAATATAAATTCTCTTAGGGCATTTCACATCATTACTTAAGCCGCACACATTCTACCCAAGCCTTGGTACAGGTAACGTAGCCCAATCCAACACACCCCAGAAAATCTTAGTCATAGCATCAGATATTGCCACTAAAGCTCTCAGCCAACCTCCAGTACCTACCCGCACACCACCTGAAAACAGCAAAACAAAGATGACGTCATTCTGATATCTACAACCTCCCCGCTAATAAAAGAAAACAGCAAATCCAAGGCATGGTGGTAGTACCTGCTAATGCCGCTAGGGAACCTTACTTTCCCTCGAGGTGAACAACATATGAAGTACCGGCTAATGCCGCTAGGGAACCTTACTCAAGAAATGGTGTTTGCACTCGAAAGAGCAACTGTGACTTTTCAATACACGCAACCCCCTAAACCCAATAATATTAATTTGCTGAGATAACATCAAGCAAAGGTGATGTCATGTTGTGAAATTCGAATGATGCTGATATCTACAACTTCCCTGCTACGAAAACGTGCAGCATTTGAAAACAGCAAAACCATGATGATGTCATGCTGATATCTAGAACTCTTCCGCTAATAAAAGAAAACAGCAAAACCAAGGCATGCTGGTAATTCCTGCTAAGGCCGCTAGGGAACCTTACTCAAGAAATGGCGTTTGCGTCCGAACAAATGTCGCTAATATCTCAAAAACCAAGGCCCGTAGAGGATTCTGATGAAAATTTCGTTCCGCCTCCCACCCCACACCGCCAAGAATCCATTTCCATGAGCGAAAATAACTTGAATTATAAATACGCTAATATCTCGAAAACCAGAGCCCATCGAGGATTTCTGATGAAAATTTCATTACCCCCCTCCCTATCTTTATTATCCCCCCACATACCAACCATCTAGAATCCATTGGCATGAAGACAAATTTCCTACTATTAACTTTAATTATTAGTAATATTAATCCAAAACTAAAGCCTACATTTAGGCGCAACACTTGAAAACAACAAAAGCTTACATTTAGGCGCACCACACAACAAAAAAAACCTAGCATGCTGCTACGTGTGGGCACAAAAACCGTAGCATGTTACCACGTGTGGGCATAAGTGTAGCCAAAAAACTTCCCAAAACCGTAGCAGGCTGCCACGTGTGGGCAAAAGTGAAGCAAAAAACTTCACATATCCAAGAGAACCGTACCACACATCCAAGAAAGCCGTAGTACCGGAGCATGCTGGTAGTATCGGCTAATGTCACTAGGGTGCAGTCAAGACCAAACGACACATCCACACACATCCAAGAAAACCATAGTACCGGAGCATGCTGGTAGTACCGACTAATGCCGCTAGGGCGCAGGCAAGACCAAATGATACATCCCGGAGCATGCTGGTAGTACCGGCAGACATAAACCAGTACAGTCAAGATACACCGGAGCATGCTGGTAGTATCGGCTAATGGCGCTAGGGCGCAGATGCTACATAGTACTGAAAGTGATCTCGTATCCCCAAAACTCGAGATGAAAAATCTTAATGTCAACTTAGAGGCTATGAGTCTGAGATGCAAAATAAGCGAACTTCAGAAACAAAATTGAAATCCTATGCTATTTCCCTATGCTGGAGAGTGCTAAAAGTGGTCTCGTATCCCCAAAGTGGTCTCGTATCCCCAAGACTCGAGATGAAAAATAAGCGAACTTCAGAAACAAAATCGAAATCCTATGCTATTTCCCTATGCTGGAGAGTGCTAAAAGTGGTCTCGTATCCCCAACATCCAAGACATAAACCCGTACAGCCAAGACACAAACCCGCATTTAGTATGGACTCGCACCAACTAGCGACGGTGGCGCTAGAACTGTCCTAGCGTAACTACTCATCTATACCCACTCTCAACATGTCTATCTACGCATAAAACTTACCGGCGGTGGAAATAATGAATACACATCTAAGCAGCATTCTTCGCTTGAGCCACATGAGCTTCATCAGTACACGGTCAGTTACACCAGCCTTCTCATAGGTTTATCCTTTTCTGTAGTTCTTTCATAGAGACGGGAAATGTTATGCTATCATACCATCATCAAATATGTATATGAAAATTAATTTACTTCAGCATAATTACTTCTCATGGGAAAATTTAGAGACAAACAAAAATCTCAGATTGCATTTTATCGTTTACCGACTTAATGAAAAACAAAAGTGTCTCATTTCATTTCTATTGGTGAGAAAATATTCCGTTTAGTAAAAATTCTTTCCCATGAGAACTTTATGCTGACTAAACTTAAAATATGTATTTAAATGATCAGATTTGTTAAGAAAAATTATTCTTACTGAAATTAAACGACAGTAAACATCAAAGGTCTTTTTTCATATCTAAACAGTTCTTTTCAATTGAAATTATTATTATTATAGCGTTTATCTATATATAAGTAATGGAACAGATACTATATAAACAAAGAAAGAAACAAAAGTCTTTCGTAAATTTTCTGTGTTGTCTTTGTGTGGGACTTAAGTATCTTCAAGAAGTTGCTGGAGGCATAAAAAAAGCGTGAGTTTCGTGATAGCTCATTGAACACAAAAAAATCACGTGGTGCCCAATAATTTTCGATCAGCTTTCTCTGTCGCCCTGCAACCCTCTCTACTGGGGTACCTCTCTTGCGCATCCAGGGCAGCGTTACACGATATAAAGGTTTCTGTTTATTTTTATAAGTGCGACCCTATTGCCTCACCGTGCTCTGACACTATGACGTTACAAGGTTCATTTATATATAAAAATGTGACGCTTTCCTTCTTTATAGTTCTTATGATATCTATAAATCTGACTTTACAGAATTCAATACATAAAAATATGACGCTTTCCTTCTTTATAGTTCTTATGATATCTATCAATCTGACTTTAACAAAATTCAATGTATATATAAATGTGACGCTTTCCTTCTTTATAGTTAATGACATCTATTAATATGGCTTTACAAAATTCAATACATAAAAATATGACGCTTTCCTTTTTTATTGTTAAATACCTTTTTCTTCAACGAATTATTTCTTCCTTTCGTACAAAAGAAAATAAATTGAATAGAGCGAAGAGATATTTCTGGTTTGCTCCGACGTACGCGCGCTTGTGAGACTAGAAGCCAACCGTAGCTTCCATTAGGTAGCCTACTTATTTATAGAACAAAATTGTATCTGTCCTAAATTTTCTTTTAGTTCATTAATGCGCCGTAAAGTTAGCTTCGACAAAATATTCAACTGCACCAAAATAAATGATAAATTCTAGCGACTATATAATGAATATCGTCTGGGGGCAACATATAACATTACATTTTCAATAAAAAGAGACGAGAAAGGAAGGTACCGTATATCCGGCTTAAATCTGATCGTCGAAAGCGCGCAATCACCGAAACACTACGCCTATATGCACTAAATGAAAATTATACCCCAAAAACGTGACTCTGCACAATCTCTAGCTTGCATAATGCAACATTTCAAGTAGTCACTTTACCATATTAAATAATTATAGATATTTATATAATTACGTTCTAATGACTTGAGAAAATAGGAAAAGAAAGTAATTTGATAATTGTTTTAACAACAAATAAGGTGGACAATGCATTTATCTAGTTAGTAAATATATTCACACTCATCGCATCTTATCATAGACTGTTTTAACTTATTTTTATTATCTCCGAAAACGTAAAAAAAATTAAAAATATATCAAATATTTCTATAATTCTAAAAAATACTTGAAAAATTGGGTACTTTTCTTTCTTTTCAGTTTTGCTCCTTTATTTTATTTGCAATATATTTAATATTATGTACATTTATAAAAATGACTAAATTTAGTTGATTTATCTTATTATGGTTTGTTAGCTGCTCTATCATTAAGTATTCATTCAATCTTATATACGTATCAACAAAGAAAACTAATGATGTACTTTTATTAACCATTACTTAATTTATTTATACGAGCCAAGGTTTATCTTAAAAATTTCCATTGAAAAGGGAACAACTATTTAAGTAGGCCAGAGAGGATATCATTTTTAAATTTTTATTAAATTTTGCAAAAAATTATTAAATTTTGCAAAAAAATGCAAGTGCTGGTTTATATGTCATCTGTGTCCATGAACTTTTCATGGAGCAGCATGACGAAACGTTGTACGGCAGGTGGGGCACCAGTTGTCCAGTGCCGTAAGTCCAAGGGCGCCGGCAGTATGGTGCAAGGTGGTGCAACTGCACCACCTTTGGTTGTAAAATATTTCATCTTTTTACTTTTTTAAGCATTAAAAATAAAAAAATATAATTTTTCTTTATTCTTAATCTTTATTAAATAATAATTGTAACCTACGCGGCTTCTCCGCGAACTTTGAAATTACTTCGGTTATAAAATCTTCATTATCAACAGTTCTTTTTTTATGGAGACTCATCATACATAAGCCCGACAATCGTTGTTCGCACATAGTTGATCTTGTCCAAGTCTTCACTCTTCTCAATGTGCTAAATGAGTGTTCCACCGTGCATGTTGTTATAGGAAGTGTGAGGCCAATTTTAATAGCTTGGAAAACTGATGGATAAAAACTTTTGGCGTTTTCCAATAAATCAATGTATTCAATATTTGATGGATCTAGGTTTTTTTGAGCCCAAGTTTCGTACCATGTTGTGGCTTCAACAATAAAGTTTTCCAACAATGATGTTCCATAGAAATTTTCAATTTTTGAAACAATTTTTATAAACTCTTGCTTTGTTAACAATTTCATTTCACGGGGGTGAAGCTGCAGGAGCGCAAAAGGTATTTTATGGTTTTCAGAAAAACGTTCATTCAATGATGTAATAATAGAGTCTAAATAAGAAATGAATATTGATCTTCTATAATATTCTTCCACAGAATGTGCTGGTTGATTTGATTTGTGTGTCATTCGTTTCACTAATCGAGGCAATTTCAGGTCAATATTCAATAAGTTGCAACAAGTTTGAATTTCCTGAAAAATTGTGGCAAATTCTTCTTCTGAAAACTTGCGCTTCTTTAATTTCTTTAATAATTTTCTCCCGCAGTACATTCTCCAGAGCTTCAATAATTTCATTTTGTGATTGATGGGATATATATAACGAATTTTTAGCCCCGGATTCCAAATGCTGCTGCAAAATTGTATCTCCAGAACTTACTCGGAAATGAAGTAACTCTGTAAATACAGATCCTTGATCTGTTTTACCACGAAGAGGCAAATCATTTCTAGCACAAAACATGATCGAAGCTATAATGGATCGCAGTTTTACTCTGTTTTCTTGAATTGCTTTGTCGTAAGCATTATTTAAGCTTTGGTACACACTTACTTGTTTTCCTGTCATTACACCGATAAAATTTTCTGATTTCATTATTGCTTCACGGTGCCACTGGGTGCATGCATGAGATTTTGCCAATTCATTAAATTTATTATATTGTATGCATGGTTTAACAATAAAAGCACCTAATAAACTGGAATGCGCTACAAGTCTAAATAACACACAAATCCGACAAAACGGTCCTTTTTCGGCAGCGGAGTACGATAACCATGGATACAAAGTTAACCATTCCAGTCGAAATGCTCGTTTTGCTGCACTGTCAACATCCTTCTTAAAATTATATTCTACACTTGGTATCCATTGTGTTTTTAAAAGTTTATATCGCATTTCGTCATTCATATCCTTTTTTATATATATACCAATATCTAAATCACTTAATACAGGTTCTTCTAAACTCGTTGTGGAAATCGATAACATTACTGATGATGACGGAGCAGGAGCAGATGAAAGTGGATTCCCTTCATTCTCGTCCACTTTACGTTTTTTATTCTTGATTAAAAAATTCCGTATATCACTCATTGGGCTTAATTTTGTTTGTATAGAATAGAAGTTTAAATTAGGAAATAAATAGCGCTTAAAAAGACATATATATTACTTACCTTATAAAAACTGTAGAACCTTTTCAACTTTATACTTCTGTAGTATTTAGAATAATGGTATTTTAATTTCGTAAAATGCACTACAGGACACTAAAAATAGCTCAAATTTTTACACAACTTTTTTATACATATAAAAAGCAAAACAACTTAATTTGACGCAAAAAGCAAACCAACTGAATTTGATGCGTATGCAAATTTAATGAAAGTAAAAGTTGATTCTCAAAAGTTCTGAGCATCAGCCTACTGAGATGTTTTTTTTCGTAAATTCAAAATATTGTTTTGTAACGGGTATTTCCTGAAATCAAAATTTAATTTTTTTGAAGGCTAAAACAATGTTAAACAAAGGTGGCTGAAAGATAAATTCGCAATATGTATGTAGAACATTTGGTGAAATCAATAATAATTTTCACATGCACCACCTTACACAAAATCCTGCCGGCGTCCATGCGTAAGTCACATAGTTTAGCCACCGTAGTGCTTAAGTGAGGTACTAGAAGGAGCTCTCCATTAATCGGTGTAAATGAAGCATTGTGTTGTTGTGTTCTTTGTGCATTTGTGTGCTTGTGTGTGTGTGTTTTTCTATGTTTGTTTTTCTGTTTTTGTCTTTCCCCCATATCTCCTATATATGTCCCGCGTAGCGGGACAGTGCATTGTCCTGCGTAGCAGGACAGTGCATTGTGCTATTGAAAGATAAAAAGCTAAATGCGTTCTTCGCATCACGTCATGGTTAAACAAAAATATCAGTGGTTTCAGATTTTAAGGGGATGCCGTGTAGGCTCCTATTTGGCTATACTTTACCAGTTTCGCTCCAGCCACGGAGCTCATCAGAAGTTTTACTAAACTAGCAAACGTTCAGTTTGCTTCATTGTGTACATTTCAATGTACAATGTTTAAACTACTCTATTACTTATTGTCAGATTGTTATTTTCTAGATACACCCTATCTCAGTATCTTATTTTAAATGTTTCCCGATCATATGATTATTCATTTTCTTGTACAATGTCATTCTTGACATAGCACTTGATTTTGAACACGCACATATGTGACTGTTTTGTGCTCTTGGGGAGACTCTCTTTCTCATTTTGTTGCTCACCAAGGATTCATCTAACGTACTTCCCTTTCATTGGGTCATTTACAAATATCACTGAAGCAATATAAGTAAAAACATCATATAATTAAAATTAATGTAAATGTAAATGTAAATAGATAAAAAATAAAATAAAATAAAATAAAATAAAATAAAAATAGAAATAAAATAAAATAAAATAAAATAAAATAAAATAAAATAAAAATAAAAATAAAATAAAATAAAAATAAAATAAAGTAAAATAAAATAAAATAAAAATAAAAATAAAAATAAAAATAAAATAAAATAAAATAAAACAATATAAAATAAAATAAAATAAAATAAAATAAAATAAAATAAAATACAATAAAATAAAAATAAAAATAAAAATAAAATTATACAGAAACTCTAAATTCCATGATTGTTTTCCGCAACATTATCTCTTTGTAATCCTATTACTTACCTCCATTCTCCCTGTTTTAATTATTAATACTATTTTCCTGTATATTCACTACTTTACTTTGCACTATTTTCTGTAGTTCAAATTAAAATTCAAAATACCGTGACCTGTCTCGCAACTTAACGTGTTGCTTGTCCCGCGCGCCATTCACGACTGTTGGCTTCCGTTAAGGTTACTTTTATTAATTGTTAGTCTTTGTGGTGTGTGATATGTCTTCGTCCCGCATTCCGTTCCGTCCAAAAATTTAATAATTTTTTTTGCAAAATTTAAAAGTTCATGGACACAGATGACATATAAACCAGCACTTGCATTTTTTTGCAAAATTTATAAATTTTTTAGCTCCTAGAAAAGAGCGGTATCGAATCTGGCACTAATCAGGAGCTTTGGACATAGCTTATAATGTCCATTGGTCACAGTATATAGCGAACCAAGGCTCCAATGACGGTGCTAGCATCGATAGTGTGCTCGGGAGGGTAATCACACCGATACTAACCAAACACCCAGCACTGCAGAGATAGTGATAGAGCAACGGTAAGACGAGAGAGCAACCATGAATGGTGGAAGAACACACACTAAACTAAAACAGACGCACACAAAACAGGCAACAGAGACCTATACGGAATGGTGGCACGCCACACCGCTCTGGTCAAAACATTGAACGACTCAGTCAGTCATAAACCTTGAACGGTCCCGGTGTACAGTAACACCATATGGATGTAGCAGTTGAGTAGTATAGCTATGTCGGTTCTAGACCACTTTTGATCGAAATTTTTCTAAGTCCAGAAATGACATTTGGACTTAGAAAAATTTCGATAAAAATTGGTTTAGAACCGACATAGCTTTTTGGGGGTGGTATTTCTGAAAAAAAATTTATACTCCGACCTTACAAACACACACACACACACACACACACACACACCTACACATTTATTTTTTGTTAATACCCACACACAATAATTGTAGCTGATCTTTACTAACGCACAACTCGAACTTCTTAACATTCATTAAAACACAGTAAGCAATAATTGTTAAAGTTGATTATTTTATTTTACCTCACCAGAGATAATTTCTAAAAAAATATTTTTTGGCATAATGACGTTTTATCGCTGATAAGAATTGCGCCGGCAGCATAATGTATTCGTATGAGAATAGTTCTATGACCGCAATACGAGGTTGATAAGAAAACTGACCCCAGACTTTTCGAATAATAAATTTAGCGTAAAACTGGCCTTGAAATTCATAATGGTGATAACACGTATGAAACTGGCTCGATGACCAGAATACGAAACTGATAAGAATAACGTACAACTGCTCGATTTAAACTAATTAGACATCAATCATAAATTGCCAAATTTTTATAAATGCAATGAAATCTAATCAATTGTGGTTAACAAATTTAGAGCGTAAAATTCCCATCATCTATTTTAGTAAGCGACCCGCAACCACAACTTTTGAATAAAAATTTCATGAGAAATTCAAGTCAATTCGTTTTCAAACCACTATATCCTGTTATGCCAAAAATTAGAAGCCGCAACTTTTGATAAAAATTTCATGAGAAATAGAAATTAAGCAATTTAACTGTAATTAAATTTCTCATATATGAACAAAGATTCTATACATAAAATAAAGCCGCAAAACGCTTTGTTTTCTTTTTTTTTTCGTTAGAATAAATTTACAGGAAAATGGTAACCGCACCAAAAATAAATGATGGAAATTAGTATAAATACAGTTGTAAAAATGATACAATTATCAGTTATTTATTTCTTAAGCTTTTGAAATACCTAAGGAAAATTTGAAAATTAATAGAAGGTAGGTAGATACAAATTAATAACTGCCACTTGAGAAAACTGACTGATCTTTAAGTATCAGCGTAATACACCCCCTTTCATGTACAATTTTACTTTTCTAGCTCAGGAATTTCAATGGCCCCAAAATCTAATAGCCAAATCTACTTTCGTTCAATAAATTCGGAAAGAAGTGCTACATCTAATACTTTGGAAGATGATATAAGAAGAGGGATAAATCGTATTGCTTCTTTGCGGGAATATCTTGATATATTACATTTATTTTGCGATGATGATGAAGAAATTCCTGAGTCTGATTATGATGAAGATGAGGATATGAACATACACTTGGACCATGCAGTGATTGATACAGATTCCGATAATGAAGATGACGATAACTTTGAAATAAAAATATCATTCCACTACATAATTTCAAATACTGAACCCTACTGCATCTATTGTGCAATCAATAGAAATGTTATAATTGATGATGAAGTATTAGTAAATAGGTCGTTTTTTAATTTTGATGATTTGGATGATTTTGTAGTATGTACTAATTGCAATAATGCACTAGATATAAATATTATATGAAAATTACTTCTCGTAGGTCTTTTATCTTCTTTTATTCATTCGTTTCTCTCTACTTTTTTCTTCTAGATGTATGTGTGTATATACATATAGCCTTTTATTCAACTATTTTCATACCTTTTTTTCTTGGAGGGGTATATAAGGAGTACAGCTTTTCGCTTTCGTTGATCAGTTTACTCACGTTGATTGAATCAGGTATTTTAGTTATTTCTAAAGATGGCTTCTTATACAAAAATGTCAAATGAAATAGTAAATAATTTAAAAGAAGTTATACCTTTACTTCAAGCAAATAATATTTATGAGTTAAAGAAGTGGATAAAATATTGTAAAAGTAATATTGGTTTAATGTATCAAGCTCTAAAACGAGCTAAGACAATAGGTGAAAAGAAAAACTTAGAAACGAATATAGGCCATATGAAAAAGTTTTTATGCGATATTACATCACTAGTTCATGTTGGTGGTGGTGGTGGTGGTGGTAGAGTAAAACTTGATAGAAGAAATGAGTCTATAGTGTGGAAAGATATAAATTCAGCATTCAAAAATCGCATTCAAACAGGTGTTTTTATTAATAAAACGTTTAAAGATCCTAAACTGTTTTTGAAACGAGTTGGAACACTGTTAGTGACGCGATTGAAAAAAATATTGGGAAAGTTTAATACAATTAAAGTGAACACTTCTTTTTGCTGTGAATTTAAAAAATTAACTACTGATGGTACAGAAGTTCGAGAATATAAGTATCTAACAACAGGAAATAATACAATTGATGGTGGAAGTAATTTAAAAGAACTTGTTAAGAACATACAAGGTGTATTGTTAACTAATTTAGATGAGTTTCAAGAGCGTGATAGCGGATGGGCTTTAAGTCAAATTATTAACTTGGCGGTGAACATCAACAAATATGTACCGCTTACAGGCTCATCATATATAGATTTACCTCCACAAATAAAACGGAAAAAAGCTTGTGTTAATGTAAAAAATTCAGATAACGCATGTTTTGCTTGGAGTGTTGTAAGTGCTATACATTCAACTACTTTACATGCAGATCGTCCAAGCTCATATCCATATTACGCTAATATACTTAATTTAGATGGCATCACTTTCCCGATACAAATGAAAGACATCTCCAGGTTTGAAAAAAAAAATAACATTAGTGTTAATATATATATAATGAAAAAAAAGAGAGGTGATTTTACTGTTGTACCAACAAGATTAACCAACCAAAAATTACTGCAACATATCAACTTGTTAATGCTTCAGGATAAATACGTAGATAATACTGATGACTTTGATAGCAATGATAGTGATGATGATGACGATGATGCTGAAGTTAATTATCATTTTTGTTGGATAAAGAATTTATCACGATTAGTATCATCACAGTTACCACGGCAAGGACATAAAAAGTGGATATGCGACCGATGCCTTCATTATTTCCATACTGAAGTTAAGCTAAAGCACCACACCATGGACTGCGAGCAAATTAACTCATGTAAAATAATCTTACCGACAGAAGATGCGAAGTGGCTGTCATTTAAGAATTTTAATTATAAACAACGATGTCCATATATAGTATATGCTGATACCGAGAGTTTGTTACATCCTATTAATGTTGCAGCTGGAAGTAGTACTAGGCGTTATCAAAAGCATGAGATACATAGCATTGGACTTTATTTTATGTGTTCTTATGATCCAACTCTCAATTTCTATCATTCATATCGAGGATCAGATTGTGGAAAATGGTTTGCCTGTGAACTCAGAAATTTAGCTGAGGATATTGAGGCAACATTTCTTTGCGAAATTTCTATAGAAGAAATCACAGAGGAACTTGCCAGTAAATTAAGAAGTCAGACCGTTTGTCATATATGTGAATCCGAATTTTTAAATTCAGATGTACGTGTAATAGATCACAGCCATATGACCGGGAAGGTGCGGGGGATGGCTCATCAAAATTGCAACATAAATTTTCAAGATAGTCGTGTAATTCCAGTGGTCTTTCACAATTTGAGTGGATACGATGCTCATTTTATTATTAAAGATATTGCTATAGCTTTTGATGGTAAAGTTAATTTACTACCACTAAATAAAGAAAAATACATTGCTTTCACAAAAAAAGTAGAAGGTTTTCAAGCTACATATAAATTTATAGACTCCTTTCGATTTTTACCAACATCTCTTGAAAAATTGGCTTCTTACTGTGATGACTTCAGATTAATAAAGAGAGAATTTCCTATTAATCATCACCTTCTTTCAAGAAAGGGGGTATTTCCTTACGATTACGTAGACAGCTGGGTAAAATTAAATGAGGTTCATCTTCCATCAAAAGAAAATTTCTACAATAAACTTAACGATAGCCATATCAGTGATGATGATTATGCACATGCGCAAAATATATGGCGAGTATTCAATATTCAAACAGTGGGTGAATACTCTGATCTATATTTAAAAACTGATATTCTTTTATTAGCTGAAATATTTGAAAATTTTCGTAATAGTTGTCTTCAAAGCCATCGACTAGATCCAGCTCATTACTTTACAACTCCAGGTCTAAGTTGGGACGCTATGCTGATGCACACCAAAGTGAAATTAGAGCTCATTACAGATATTGACATGCTATTATTTATTGAAAGAAGTATTAGAGGGGGTGTAACCCAATGTAGTGGGCGATATAGCAAAGCAAATAATAGATATATGGCAGATTATAAGCCGCAGGATAAAATAAAATATTTGATGTACTTTGATGTGAATAATTTATATGGATGGGCAATGTCACAGTTTTTACCTACAGGAAATTTTAAGTGGATTGAAAGTGCTGATATTGAAAATACTTCCGACGATTCAGATGTTGGATACTTGTTGGAGGTTGACTTAGAGTATCCACATGAAATACATGATCATCATAAAGACTTACCATTTGCTCCAACGCAAATGAAACCTCCTGAATCGATGAATTCAAAACTATTGCTAACCGAATATAATAAAGATCGATACGTTATTCATTACCGCAGTCTCAAGCAATGCTTAAAAAATGGTTTGATATTAAAAAAAATACATCGAATTTTGCAGTTCAATCAGTCACCATGGTTAAAAGAGTACATTGATTTAAACACAGCTTTTAGAACAATAGCAACGAATGAGTTTGAAAAAAATTTTTTTAAGCTTATGAATAATGCTGTATTTGGCAAGACGATGGAAAATGTTCGGAACCGTGTGAATATCAAACTTCTCACTAAGTGGCATGGTCGATATGGAGTTAAAGCAATGATAGCTAAACCTAATTTTCACAGTAGAACTATATTCGATGAGAATTTAATTGCAGTTGAATTAAATAAAACCCAAGTGCTTATGAATAAACCTATTTATATAGGCCAAGCTGTACTGGATATATCCAAAACATGTTTATATGAATTTCATTATGGATATATGAAGCGTGCTTATGGAAATTTATCTAGATGTATCTATACAGATACAGATTCATTAATCTATGAACTGGATGATATAGATCCATATGAAATAATGAAAAGAGATATACATATGTTTGATACAAGTGATTATTCTGTAAACAACATTTATGATCTACCACGTCGCAATAAGAAAGTTCCAGGCTTGATGAAGGATGAATTGAATGGACGTGTCATGACTGAGTTTATTGGTTTGAGAGCCAAGATGTATAGTTTACGAGTTGATGGTAAAGATTATTTAAATAAAGCTAAAGGACTTAAAAGTTATGTTTCTAAAAAATCAATTTGCTTTATAGATTATAAAAAATGTTTAGATCAATTTACTGAAATATATAGACAACAAAATTGTATACGATCTGTCAATCATAATGTTTTAGTATAACTCAAAATAAAATTGCCTTAAGCCCTTTTGATGATAAACGTTTTATTATAAATGGCTCCACATATACTTTACCTTGGGGTCATTACAGTTTATTGAACAATTGAAATTTTAGCAAAATAAAAGGCTTCATATTATAAGAATTTTTGTTTTTATTGTTCCCATAAGATTAATTACTAGTCTTATAAATCATTTATTTATTTATACAGCAAATTTATAATATTTCATTTTTATTGACCCATGAATTGTGTTTTGCAGAGAACCCTAACCATTTTACAAAAAATTTATTCCGTTTTTTCTTCAATACTTTTTCAACAAGGTAATTATGTGGATATTTAGTCTTTAGTAGTTCTTTTTCATAAAATCCTCCTTTGATTGGGTGTCTCTCATAATCCTCTAGCAGATATGTAACCGGATTCGTATTTTGTATGTTTTTAATTTTAAAGATCTCAGTCGTCCAGTTCGGTGTGTACCCCTTTTCAAATATATGTTTATGCTTGCTGATGCGAACATAGTCATCAACCTTATATTTTGCTGCCCCCGCTATTTTTATGTGATTGTATACTGTTTGTAGTAGAATATTTTTATTAATGTGATTAACATCGGAGGGGCGCATTTTAATGGTCCTATGCTTTTTATTATTGTATTCATGAACAAGATTATGTACAAAATCAATCCAACGATAGGAACCATTCTTACTGAATTCTTTCCACATCATACCTTTTAATGTTCTATTAAATCTTTCAACTATTGAGGCTTTCATTATACTAAAAGTCGAATAGTGTTTGATTCCATATTTTACCATTAGTGTCTGGAATATTTTATTATAAAACTCTTTACCATCATCTGTCTGCAAATGTTTAGGAATCCGACCGCTTTTTAGAACTTTTTCCATTGTAGCCGTTACCTCTTTTCCAGTTTTATTTTTAATGGGCTTTACCCAAGCATATTTTGAAAATGTATCAATAACTGTTAGCAAATAGTAGTATCCATTATTTTCGCGAACATAAGCACCCATTTCAACCAAATCTGCTTGCCAGAGATCATCCAAATCTTTCATAATGACACGACGCCGGGGAAAATTTCGACGAGCTGCTTTATGCAGCTCACTCACAAGGGCCTCTTTACTCATTGTTAGCTTTGACTATAAGAGATTCTACATTTATTAACCCTCGTAAGTTCTTTTCAATGTCTTCGCACTTTGTATCAATATAAACTTTTAACTTTTCAAATGACTTATTTATGTGTGATTGTGTCAATGTTTCCAGTTTTTCTCTAGTTATTTTAATAATATTATGTACATTCGCAAGCTTTTCCTCTAATTCACTCTTAGCTGTTTTTGTTTCTAAACTACTATGGGATTTGCATAAATCTAAATATTTATCTATTGTCTCATCTATATATAGCATGTTTACAGCATCACTATCTTCTTCTGGATTTTTGAGATTCTTAATATTCTTGAATTGCATATCATAGTTGTTATCTGAAGTTAACAGAAAACCCACTCCTGCAGGTCCGCTTAGGCCTCTTTCGCCTGGTGGTCCAGAGGGACCCCGTTCTCCTCGAGGTCCGGGGGGGCCACGTCCAATATTACCATCTCTTAGCGATCGTCCGAACTTGTCAACACTCATTTCATGAATAAATATATAAAAGCGGAAGAAGGCTTTTTATAAAATTAAATCAGACTCTCTTAACTCCTCAATAATGGAAACAATTTCATTGTTATGACTATTATTTCCAGCTACTTGAGAGCCAATTAAAAGTCGTAATCTGTCCACCAATTCATTTGGATCGTCCCAGTAAACATAGTCAATAGTGTCTCTTGGAAGCTTCATGAGCCCCTTACCTTCATGACTGCTAAATTTCTTAATAATTCTCATATATTTAGGACCTTTACTACCTCTTATTTGCCCATCTGCACTATAATCACGTCTATGGGCATTAGAATTTTCCAAGATTTCTCGATAATTAGCCAAGTCTTTTTCATCATATAAACTCTTTGATGGTTCTTTCATAAAAAGAAGTTCGCATAAACCCATTGTTATGTAATATTGCTTCCCATTAATAATAAAATGTTGTGAATCAATATCAATGCTAGATTTCCCAATTTTCCACCCTCCATTATCCATATAAACACCATAAGTGTTGTCAATTTTAGGACTTTTGGTTTGGTAAAATTCTAAATATTTATTAACTAACCCAGTTGATAAGTTGAGGGTGGAATCCGATTTATTAGCTAAGGTTCTTGAATGAGTAGGTGTTCCATACTCGTCTAGTGATGACATTAAAGAAGAGTCTCTATACTTTAGCGGTGTGCTTGTTGGTTCCATTTTCATATACATTTGTTTTGGGTTTAACTCGAAGCCATCATAATCATCATCATCTTCATCATTTATTTCATTTTCCTTTTTTGGTTCTGGTTTGATATCAGCATGAAGCCTCTGTTTTGCTTTTGTATCACTTACAAGCTCTTTAAGTGGTCTTGTTATGGGCTTAAATGTTTCTTCAAGTTGAGATTCAACATCGATTCGCCCCGTTTTTATAGTTCGATACTTTTTCTTGATAGCATTCCTAGTTTTAATAATATCCTTGATTAACTCCTTCTTATTCGTAATGATTTCCATCTTTTTACCCATTTGTAATGATAATTATTTTTAAAACGATCTGTTAACGGCTTTATTAACTGGTCTGTTAACAGCTTTAACTGCTGTCGTAACCGCTTTAACTGATCTGTTAACAGCTTTAACTGATCTGTTGACTGCTTTAACGGGTCTGTTATATTTATACAGAAATATATGTATCGAATCCCTGACGATAACGTCCCTTGCTTAAGGGGCTGTCTTTATCTACTACCAGAAACCCATATTTATCCCCCCAACACTTAGCACACATATCTCGGAAAGTATCAAAATTCATATCCGTATTAACATGATCATCATAAGCGTGCCTAAGATTTGTATCATCTTGCTTAAATAAAATGAGAAAGTTGGCATTATCTCGTACCAAGTGTTTTGGTATATGAGTATAAGTCTGGCAAAGATAGAAACTATCAATGTTATTATGTCGACCCATACAAAAATAAGAGCGTATGTTGTCTTGTTTCCCACATGCTACATCATCAAAAATAAAAACTGAATTTTGTTTTGCCTCATCAAATGGTATAACATCATCATTATTAGAAAATGTATAATAGCCTAATCCTTGTATGGGTGACAAAAGTTTTCTTAAGTATAAATACTTTGATTGGTAGAGTGATTTTGAATATACATAAACGTTTTCATAACTCAAACCATTAGGATGTTCCAGCAAACTAATCATAACATTTGTTTTTCCACAATTGGAGGGACCAACTATTAGAGCACGTATACTATTGGGTAATAATGAACTATGTCTTCCAGTTTCTTTAACATTGCTCTGAAAATCATTATTTCTTATTGGCAGCGATAGATTTTGCTTAATGAACTTCATTTTGAATACTAACTACAACCTATAAAAAATGCTTACTGAATTTAAATACTTTTTTAGTTTGTATCTGAGTGTTGAAGGCTAAAGACATTTTACTTATGCTTGAGCATAATAAGAAAGGAGCGGGGGGTAATTAACACACTCATTAATAGGTTGCCGTTTGAATTACACTTACCAGGCTACCAATATTGCGGACCTGGTACGAAACTAGCAAAAAGATTAGCTCGGGGTGATCCTGGTATTAATCCTTTAGATAGCGCATGTAAAGAACACGATATTGCCTACTCTAAATTTAAAAGTACACCAGATCGCAACATAGCAGATCGGATTTTGGCTGAAAAGGCTTGGAGTCGAGTTAAATCTACTGACGCAAACCTAGGTGAGCGTGCAAACGCATTGCTAGTTACCAATATCATGAATGCTAAGGCTAAATTCGGGGTGGGTATGGCGAAAATGAGCACACGAAAGAAAAATAAAAAAGTTAAGAAAAACATTACCCTGAGAGCGGTTATCTCAAAGGTGCGAAAATCTATTCAAAGGCAAAAACCTGATTCTTTGCAAAGAGCCATTGCGTTGGCACGAAAGGAAGTAGGAGATACAATTAAATATAGGAAGAAATATGTGAAAGTTCCACGAGTCATACCTATACCAAAAACTGGCGGTATTTTACCATTCCTCGTTCCTTTATTTGCAGGTCTTTCTGCTTTAGGATCGCTAGGAGGAGGTGCATCAGCTATTGTAAACGCTGTTAATTCTGTTAAAGATGCAAAAGAGCAGCTCAAAGAGAGTAAGAGGCATAATGAAGAAATGGAATCCAAGCTAGTAGGAAAAGGCCTTTACTTAAAACCTCATAAAAAAGGATTGGGGTTGTACTTAAACCAGAACCAAAAAACTATTGAAAACGCTGCCTAAAAGACCGCTAACTGAGGTAGACTTACTTAAATATGCAAAGGATCTACCACATTTTCGAGGAGTTTTCATGCGTGATAAGCTTCCAAAGAAACTTAACAAGAAGGAATGCGGTATTATCAACTTGGATATATCATCCGGTCCAGGAACTCATTGGGTAGCGTACTATAAAAATGATGAAGATATTCAGTACTTTGATAGCTTTGGAAATCTACAACCACCATTAGAAATTATAAAATATTTAACTAGTAATGTAAGGTATAATTATTCCCCATATCAAACATATAACTCTGTAATATGTGGTCATTTATGTTTGAAATTTTTGTATGATTGTTACGAAAAATAAAAGAATATGTATGTATTTTTATTTATTTATTTAAAATATTTCCTTTATACAATAGGAACAACAAGGCCCCTTAATTCTATTATATAACTTCAATAGTTTGGATATTCGCAAAAATTCTCTTTTAACATGCCGGCAATTACAAGTATCTGGACCCGATGTTGAAGTATTGTAAGCCCAACTGCAGGATTCATAATGCTCCCCATATTTTGAAGTCAAAATGTTCATTTCTTTATATTCATGCAAAAAGCGGTAGGATTTTTCTATTTCCTCCTTATGTTCTTCTAGTAACAACTTGTCATACTCTTGCAAGAATCTGCTAATATCGAAATGTTTAAGAAATATTTGCACTTCATCATTTAATCTTTCCATATTTTTTTATTTCTTCCTTGTACTACTGAATTCCCCAGTGGTTCAAACTGAAATGATTCTCATACCCTAACAAATCTATATAAATGAGGAGGAAATCAGATAATTGCATCATTTTAAATTACACCACAATGTCATTAACACTTACATTAAGCGGAAATTCATCTATATTAACAACCGAGTATTTCCCACCCATAGATTTGTCGGGGGATTATGTATGTGGGTTAATTGATTTCCAAACTTACAATTCAATACCAAATATTGAGAATAACAAAAATAATCTACTTCACATTGGGGGTGCGGTTATAGAAATACCTACAGGATCATATGAGATAGATGACATAGCTGAATATCTGGAGAATCAATTAAGTAAATTAAGTGAAGAGGGTTACCATATAAAATTGCGTGCGAACAATAACACTTTGAAAAGTGAAATCAAATCTAGTGGGCCCATTTACTTTAACAAAGAGGGTACAGTTGGATCACTTTTAGGGTTTAGTAAGCGACAACTGGAACCTAATAAATTGCATGTATCAGATTTACCAGTTAATATAATTAAAGTTAATACAATAAGAGTGGAATGTAATATAATAAGTGGATCATTCATGAACGATACCCGAGTACATACAATACACGAATTCTCCCCAAAGGTGGGGCCTGGTTATAAGATAGTTGAGGTACCAAAGAACGTCATTTATTTACCGCTAACCACTCGAAGAATTACTTCCATTAGCTTAAAGCTCATTGATCAGGACGGTGATTTAATAAATTTTAGGGGAGAGACAATAACAGCTCGGTTACATCTAAAACCGCAACATGATAATATATAATAAGGATAAATTACGTACATTAGCTACCCTCAACAACAGTTCTCCTGCAACTCTCACCGAAATTAGACCACAAAGAGAAAAAAAGGTCAAACTTACCACACAAAATAAGAATTACTTGAGATCTTTAGGATTTATCATAAAAGACGAGCAATGAGTGAAGTTTTGAGTATCAAGGATGCTGTAAGCTATGATAATAGTGTCGCAAAAATTGAATATCATAGTTACTCACCCTTTACGAACTCTTTCAAAAACAATGATGAAATACGTATAGCTATTCAACATCAAGACATCTATGTACTTCCAAGTGAAAGTTTTATTTACATTGAAGGGAAATTGGAATGTACTCCTAGGGCGGCTGACAAAACTCCCGATGTAAAGTTAACTAATAATGCGATGGCATTTTTATTTGAGGAGATCCGATATGAAATAAATGGAGTACAAATTGATCGAAATAAAAATGTTGGTCTTACTTCAACGATGAAGAATAAGCTTTCATTAAACGAAAGTGAAAGTAAAATGCTTCTAAATTCAGGATGGTCTCTCACCAATATAACTCTTAACACAGAAAGAAACTTTAATTTTTGCATACCACTAAAATATCTTCTTGGATTTGCTGAGGATTATAAGAAAATAGTTATTAATGCCAAACATGAACTAGTTTTGGTTCGTTCCAGAACGGACCTAAATGCAATTTATGCCAAAGATTGTGATGGCTCAGTAAATATACTTAAATTACAATGGCATCTGCCACATGTTACTGTAGCTGATATGGAAAAGTTGTCTCTATTGAAAATTACCGAAAGTAATCGGTCGATTGAAATGGTATTTCGAAGTTGGGATTTGTATGAATATCCATCACCACCGCAGTCCACGCGACATACATGGGCTGTTAAAACAGTTAATCAACTAGAAAAACCAAGATATGTGATTTTTGCTTTACAAACTGACCGTAAAGATTCGAGTGAAAAGATGCGTCCAAATTTGATCACTGCAACCTAACAGACCTAAAAGTTTATCTAAATTCTGAAAAATATCCATACAATGATTTGAATATAAAATATAACATAGATCAATACGCTATATTATATGAGATGTATTGTAAATTCCAACAGTCATATTACAACCGCCGATCTGAACCATTACTCACTAAAGAGCAGTTCAAAAATTTGGCTCCTTTAGTTGTTATTGATTGCTCACGCCAAAATGAATATCTCAAAACTGGTCCTGTAGATGTCAGCATAGAGTTTCAAACATCTGTAAATATACCGAAAAATACTGCTGCATACTGTCTACTTATACATGATAGAATAGTTCAGTACAATCCTCTAACTAGTGAAGTTCATAAACTGTAAAAATGAATTGCATCATTGATATTCAAGGGTTCAAAGGACCTAGAAATACGTTCATCTTAAAGGAAATTGCCATTATAACTCAGAATAATCAACTACAGCACTTTATTTTGAAACCAATATACAACTTTGAAAATCTACCTCCGGAACTACAAAATCAAGCAAGATGGCTAAATCAATATCACCATGGATTTGTTTGGAATGGAGGATTTACTTCACAAGATAGTGTCACTACCCTTTTTAAAGATATTCTCCAAGACAAAATCATATATGTGAAAGGAAATGAAAAAATCAAGTGGATTACCGATATATTAAAGTTGGAAAATAATGTACCAATTTACAATTTAGATGAAAAGGGGTGTCCTATATCAGAAGAATTACGAAAAACTTATGTTGATGTACCACGATGCGTAATACATAGTGGTGTATGTGCATTACAAAATGTTTGTCTGTATAAGAAATTTATGGATAATTTTTAATAAAATACATTTTTTAAAAAAAAATCAATTGTTTTATTCACACAATTTTATAATATATAAACTATTCACTTTAGCTGGAACTCTACAGTTTATGAAATGTCCATGTTGTAAGTCTGCCTCATTTTCCTCAAATCAACAGATGTGATGTCTGATTTATATGTAGAGTCATTCTCTCTGAAGTATTCAATTTCACCATTACTCAAAATCCGTTCTCCTTCAAGTTCATGATATTCATAACAAGATATTTTTAGAGTTCTATGCTCATAGTTGCTATCATATGTACATCGAACTCTCATTGATTTGTCCTCCTCAAAGTTTAATTTAAAATGTCTGTAAAACACACGATCACTCTCTATAATTCCACCTATATCTTTTTCTTTGTTTATTAAGTCTTGCCTAAATCCTTCAATTGCCTCCTCAACACTCACTACACTATTTTCTGGTATTAATTCCACATCAGTTTCCTTAGGTGATTCAGTTCCATTTTCTGAAGAGATAACAGAAGAATCATCATTTAAGGGCGTATTAGTTGTTGTTATTGTAGGTAATGCATCATAAGTAGCATTACTTAGTGTAAGTAACCGAAATGATAAAGAAATTTGAACGGAATCATTATTTGGCAACTGTATATTAAAATCGATATTATCACTTGATTTATGCCCTAAGTTTAAATTGATTGGGAGTGCTAAGCAATTTGCATATAAAGAGCATACTAATGCAAATGCAATAAAAATTTTGAATGACATAATATCTCTTTATTTGTTTAGCTGTTGATTGCTCAAAACGTTGACAAAGACTATGCATTATTACGGTAATTTAATTGATTATATACAATTCCGCCCTTATCACTCAAATTTTCATATCAGAATTTGTTTGGGTATTACTGCTTTCACACTCTTTTACATCTTTTATTTTTTTTCTGATTTGTATGCTTCTTGTTGCTTTATTGGTTTTCGATACCACTCCTCCTCACCTGCAAACGGGCAGTTATGTAGGAAGAAATTAGTACTTGGATGTCTGATCGTCCCATCTTGTAGCCAGCCTATTACAGTTATTTCTCCTCCCTTGACTTCAATCTTAACATGTTCAAATGGATTGATGCGCATCTCCCCAAAATTTGAGGGAATTGGTTGACCTCTACTCAAAGTTAATACCTTGCATCTTTTACCATTTTCAGCAGTCATATATACTTTCATTAAGTCACATCTTACAACCGAATGCACAATCTTCATATACATCCAACCATTCAGACAGGTACAAAAATGCGTTTCATCCCATATAGAATCAACCCAAAACATTTTTTTTTATGCCCTCCCGTTGAAACTATGTTAACCTTTCTATTGTCAGATTACCAATGATCAGGTGTTAAAAATGAAAATGTATTTATTCATTTTCTTTCACCCTTTTCAGGACTCAAGAACGTACTAATAATGATCCCATATACATTGATACCAATAACTCTAAAATTGCACCACCTTACTTTTTCCACCCTTTGACTGTATAAAATTAAATGAAACTAAATAAATGTTATTCAAATATATAAATATTTATTTGTTTATTTTAAATAGTTGTACATATTTGGTATTTTATGAGGATAATTAATTTCATTTTCTTCTACATCATCATCATCATCATTGTCATCATCATCATCACCATCACCATCATCATTGTCACTAATAATGAATTTTAAATTATAAGTTTTATTAGGATGAAATTCATTAATAATTTTATAGGTTTGCTTGTTATTGATGTCATTGATAACATCTTCCGAGAGGTTATTGAATCGGGCTGGTAAATATAGGTAGTTATCATCCAATTCCAGCAATAGCTTTTCACCAAAACTAGTACTTTTCCTAGTAACGTTGAGAACTTTATATGCTTTGTTTACATCCATTTTTGTAACAGAGAGTGTCGGCTTGAAGTTAAATCCATTTAAAATAGCTAGATATTTAGTATCAGGTTTTGACGTTCGAGTTACGGAATTATCATCTCTCATCCCCCGGGTTCTTTTAATATGCAACTTTTTTGAATTATCACAATCCATTTTATCCTGAGTGATGTATCAGATAGTACTTTATTATACAAAATTCAAAGCCTTACTAACGTCCAAACAATTATTATCGAAAGGTTTTATAGAGCAAATATAAAAAGAAAAAATGGTGTGGGCTTTTCCCAAAAATTTTTCAGAAATACCACCCCCAAAAAGCTATGTCGGTTCTAAACCAATTTTTATCGAAATTTTTCTAAGTCCAAATGTCATTTCTGGACTTAGAAAAATTTCGATCAAAAGTGGTCTAGAACCGACATAGCTATACTACTCAGTTGAACCCAAATGGGCCAACATATACATGCAATCGGTACTCCATAAGAAGTGGGGATACTTGGACGGAACGGAATGCAGGACGAAGACATATCACACACCACAAAGACTAACAATTAATAAAAGTAACCTTAACGGAAGCCAACAGTCGTGAATGGCGCGCGGGACAAGCAACACGTTAAGTTGCGAGGCAGGTCACGGTATTTTGAATTTTAATTTGAACTAAAGAAAATAGTGTAAAGTAAAGTAGTGAATATACAGGAAAATAGTATTAATAATTAAAACAGGGAGAATGGAGGTAAGTAATAGGATTAAAAAGAGATAATGTTGCGGAAAACAATCATGGAATTTAGAGTTTCTGTGTAATTTTATTTTTATTTGATTTTATTTTATTTTATTTGATTTTATTTTATTTTATTTTATTTTATTTTATTTTATTTTATTTTATTTTATTTTATTTTATTGTATTGTATTGTATTGTATTGTATTGTATTGTATTGTATTGTATTGTATTGTATTGTATTGTATTGTATTGTATTGTATTGTATTGTATTGTATTGTTATTGTATTTTATTGTATTTTATTGTATTTATTATTTTATTTTATTTTATTTTATTTTATTTTATTTTATTTTATTTTATTTTATTTTATTTTATTTTATTTTATTTTATTTTATTTTATTTTATTTTATTTATTTTATTTATTTTATTTATTTTATTTTATTTTATTTTATTTTATTTTATTTTATTTTATTTTATTTTATTTTATTTTATTTTATTTTATTTTATTTTATTTTATTTTATTTTATTTTATTTTATTTTATTTTATTTTATTTTATTTTATTTTATTTTATTTTATTTTATTTTATTTTATTTTATTTTATTTTATTTTATTTTATTTTATTTTATTTTATTTTATTTTATTTTATTTTATTTTATTTTATTTTATTTTATTTTATTTTATTTTATTTTATTTTATTTTATTTTTATTTTTATTTTATTTTATTTTACTTTATTTTTATTTTATTTTATTTTATTTTTATTTTATTGTATTTTATTTTATTTTATTTCTATTTTTATTTTATTTTATTTTATTTTATTTTATTTAATTTTTTATCTATTTACATTTACATTTACATTAATTTTAATTATATGATGTTTTTACTTATATTGCTTCAGTGATATCTGTAAATGACCCAATGAAAGGGAAGTAGGTTAGATGAATCCTTGGTGAGCAACAAAATGAGAAAGAGAGTCTCCCCAAGAGCACAAAACAGTCACATATGTGCGTGTTCAAAATCAAGTGCTATGTCAAGAATGACATTGTACAAGAAAATGAATAATCATATGATCAGGAAAAATTTAAAATAAGATACTGAGATAGGGTGTATCTAGAAAATAAAAATCTGACAATAATTAATAGAGTAGTTTAAACATTGTACATTGAAATGTACACAATGAAGCAAACTGAACGTTTGCTAGTTTAGTAAAACTTCTGATGAGCTCCGTGGCTGGAGAGAAACTGGTAAAGTATAGCCAAATAGGAGCCTACACGACATCCCCTTAAAATCTGAAACCACTGATATTTTTGTTTAACCAAGACGTGATGCGAAGAACGCATTTAGCTTTTTATCTTTCAATAGTACAATGCACTGTCCTGCTACGCAGGACAATGCACTGTCCCGCTACGCGGGACATATATAGGAGATATGGGGGAAAGACAAAAACAGAAAAAACACAAACACACAAGCACACAAATGCACAAAGAACACAACAACACAATGCTTCATTTACACCGATTAATGGAGAGCTCCTTCTAGTACCTCACTTAAGCACTACGGTGGCTAAACTATGTGACTTACGGCACTGGACAACTGGTGCCCCACCTGCCGTCTGCCGTACAACGTTTCGTCATGCTGCTCCATGAAAAGTTCATGGACACAGATGACATATAAACCAGCACTTGCATTTTTTTGCAAAATTTAATAATTTTTTTGCAAAATTTAATAATTTTTTTGCAAAATTTAAAATTTTTTGCAAAATTTAATAATTTTTTTGAAAAAATTTAATAACGTTGTTAAAAATATTATTTCTTAATATCTTACTCTTTCTTTTTTTATTTATGTTTTAAGATTGGTGTTCATTTCTTTTTAATGTATGCTTGAAAGTACAATATGTACATGTATATGTACCAAAAGCTATTTAATTAGTTATAGAATAAAAACAATGTATAAAATTTGACTTACATATAATCCGGTCCCTCGAAGGAGCTCCCTGGAGGCGGTTATGCTGTTCCTTAAAATAACTAGGTCGTTTTAACAATATTTATGTCGGACTTTATCCGCTCATTCTGACAGGAGTGCGAGGCTCCAGCTACCGTAAAGGTATATGAAATATATGCGCTCGTTCAAACTCGGAACCAGTCGTCATTTCCTGTTGAACGGAAGGAGATCTGTTTCTATGAAGGATCTTTTGCTTGAGTTCTTATGTGTTGCTTCTACTTTGTAATAGTTTATCTAGGTTATTTCTAATGTCCAGATCTTTGCTTATTGTAAACTATCCTGCACTAGGGTGAGCGAGGCAGCAGAAACTTATTTAGAAAGAATTGAAACAGACAAAATTTGGATCATTGTATTGTGACTTGATTGTCATACGCTGATGAGGAAAGATTTTCCTGGTCATCTTCTCGTGAATGCTGTCATAACACGGGATTCCGTCCTAACGTAAGTATAGCTGGACAAAATTACAGCCCTCCTGATTTCACGTGCTCACTGGTGAACATGGAATCATCCCCTTTATGGTTCCTGTATCTCCACTCTCAAATGTTAGCGCGTCAGCCCTAACCTCCTTCTGCGCGGATCCAATTCGATGTAGAAAGAAAAACGTGCAAAATGTGTCGCCTTTTTGTGATTAAGCACAGAATGTTCTTAGCTACTTCCCTTTTTATATGCCTTTCCACTTATCCTGTGATTTTCTCTGTGGCCAACTTATCCGGAAAAATCTTGCCTATCCACTCTTTTCCTTGATTTTCAACTAATTATGGACCTCGATTTATTTTTTTGAGTTCCGATACTTTTACATTTTTATTTCAATTCCTCTTTTCTAAAAACCGCACTGTCTTCGACCCCTCGTTTTCTTCCTCTCCTCTTTCTTTTTGACCATCCGCTTGAAGGAAGTCATCATTTTCCATTTCTTATCGGGTGCGTTCAGCGCTAATGTCTCTCCATTTATATAGGACACAGTCCGCGCAACTATCATGCTGCTACGGGTCGCGTAGACGTGTACCTAGCTCAGTATATCATATTGCTACATACAATACGCTACGACCATAACAGGGCAGAGTGGTCTAGACCACCCGTGGTTCAGACAATGCTGAAAAATGATCGACTGAGCTAGCCGGTCTTAAACATAGGCCTCATCGCTGCGGGCGCCCTATGTGTGGCTCGACCCATGACCATGAAAGCATTATTCATTACTCAAGCTAGGCGGCTGCTACGGATTGTTCAAAACAGTCTGATGTACTCGCCAGATGACGAATTGAAGGCACATCCCTGAAGTCCCACCGGTCCTTGACCAGACCTTGCCAAAGTCCCCCGTGTCAGAAGCCAGAGGTGCCCTGACAAGCTAGTAACCAAAAAACTGGTCGGCCAGTGCACCTCTGCCTTTCTTCACCGCGATGAGCCATGGGAACCCCGCGGTCAGTACCCCTTCCAACTGATCACCGAGTTTCCCCTGCTCTAATATCGCACTCTGATCTCAGACCGACGCTTGTTCAAGGGTGTGTCTCCGAGGCATCGTTAAAGTACCGGTTTTCTTCCTTACATTTGCAGGCATTAAATAAGTGGAATTCCTACGGCAAACTATCCGCCGCAGTGTTACCATATAGGATACGTTCTGAAACATTATCAGGCTAGGGATTGGGGGAAAAAATCTCTATTGTCCAAAAAGGTATGCCAGCCGCTAGGCTGGGAATGTCTTAAGCGGCACATAGGCATCCTGTAGCTTGCCAGTGAAGCTGGCTGGATACCTTATTAGGGCTACCAGGATTGAAAGTGACAATAGCCGGATGACGTGTCCGGGAATATGGGTACCATGGCCTGATGTCTTTGGCGTGATAGACTCCTACCGCTTTTCCTTGCAGATCCTCAAGCTCGTATGAGGAGTTTCCTTTCTTTGACTTGACTCGACACTTTACAAATTTGCGTCCTAGTATAGCGCTTGTCTGCTGCTGGAAGTAGCTTTGGGCAAAATTCCGTCTGAATACTTCTTGAAATACTTTGAAATTGACAGGCTTCGCTCTGAGATTATAAACTTTTGAACCCTGTTCGAACGCGTGGTGTAAGTTCTCCTGAACTCTCGCACGGATCAATCTCAATTTATCTTCAGCATCCACTCTCAGAAGCTCGTTAAGTGTTCCAAGGCTCCTTAAGATGGAATAGGAGCTCGCATGCTCAATCATTTGCTGACCGAAGAGTGTTCGGTAGGGAGAGAAGCCAGTTGCTTGGTGGAAAAAGCTCCTGAGGGAACTAGCTATCTGGCTCAGCTTCTCATCCCACTTTGTATGTTTTCGGGATGTATGCCCTATTCCCTGAGAATACAGACCTGTTCACGGCGAGTAAACAACCGTTCGCAATTGCTTCACCCCATACTTATCCAGTAAACTGGCGAACTGAGCCGAACATAACTGGACTCCATAGTCAGAGACTATCGTTTCCGGGACTCCGAACACATGGAATATTTCCGTTTCGATGAACTGGCACACATTGAGAGTAGATGCTTTTCTCATAGGTTTGAGAATCGAGTTGAAATTTAAAGCACTAAGGTCAACTTCCGGGCCAGGACCTTCGAGTGTTGACAAGCTGTCGCAATGAATTCATGACAGCACATCAGGATCGAAATTCAGGCTTCCTTTTCGGAGTTCGATGGTGAAGTCGAAGCCTTGAAGCTTCAAACCGAGCAAGTCTACTGCTGAGGTCCTTTTGAGACATCAGCCATTTCAAGCCCGCATGATCAGTCACTATCTTGAATGGCATAAGTTCTCTGAAGGTCCGGAACCTCTGTGCACTTAAGATTGCAACTTGTTGACTCGCATCGCACTGTATAGTGAACGGCTTGGTGAAGTCTGGGCTCACTAACAACGGATCAGAAGTAAGTTTTTGTTTTAATGATTCTAGAGACGTCTGGGCTTCAGGTTTCCATTGGAACTGACTTGGATTCTTCAGAGTGTCTGTGATGGAGGCAGTTAGATATGCATAGTTCGGGATGAACCATCTATACCATCCCGCCAAACCTAGTAGGCGTCGGGATTGCCGAACAGTTTTAGGTGACGGATAGTGAACCATGGCGAAATCTTGTCGGGGTCAGTTCCTATACCTTCTTTTCCGACAATGAAACCCAAGTATTTAGTCTCTTTGATACAAAACTTACTCTTCTCAACGTTGATAGTGACGCCAGCTTTCCTCAAACAATCCGCTACACGGGCTAGCAGCGTGAGATGAGAGTCAAAGTCTGATGACAGAATTAGTAAATCGTCTAGGTAAACGAGAACATTCTCACGAAGATCAAAAGGAATGAGCTTAGCCATGATGCAAAGGCTGAATAGCATCACAGTGTACTGATAGAGAGGATGACCAGGTACGTTAAACGCGGTCTTCTCTCTGGACTCAGTATCTATTGGGATCTGCCCAAAAGCGATCAGGTTCAGGCTTGTGATGTAGTTTGTCGGAGGAAGGCGACTTAGAAGCGCATCTGTCTGCGGCAGCGGATACGCGTCCTTCCTAGTAACAGAGTTGAGTTTCCTAGCGTCAAAACAAAGCCTGACCTTTCCAGGCCTCCGCACTATATGAGTGACAAGAGATGTTTTTCCTAAACCCAACGAGGCGAAGGAAGGAAAAAGCTGTTTCGTGCATTCAAGACGTTGATTTTCCTGGACCGAAAGAACATGACAGTCAGTGTCTGAGGCAACCAATAGGCTTGGAATCACTTCGGCAACTATATCCAGAACATCTGGAGCTAACCCAAATAGACGGCAGAAGTCTGTCCCCAGGTAAAGTGCTTGTGTGATCCCAGGAACCACGTAAAAATGCACGTTGTGGGTCTTTTCACTGAAATTGATGTCCAAGTCCACACTACCATGAACATCCGTCATGGAGCCGTTAGCGACCTGCACTCTAGTGTGATGCCTCTTCCATTTGATGTTGGCGTCCGCTATCTCTCTAGAGCTCCCTGGCCAAGGATGCTGACAATAGCACCACTATCACGCAACCCAGTCCCAGTATGCTCTAGAAACTTAACTTCGGCGTATGGCCGAATGTCCTCTGGCATTGGCACTGAAATGTGGGCCAGTTTCTTTCGTTCAGTTCTGATTCGTCGAGAATATTCGCGGCAACGAACAGTGGATCGTGTCTTTCTTTGCCCAATGTTTAAGTCAGGATACGTAATTTCAGCTAGCTCGGCTACTGAAGAAAAATACGGTCTTGTACTGCATTGTAGTTTTGCAGGCGCGTATGATAAGGCGTCAGCGGGTATATAATAGGCTCACGCCCTCTCGTCATAACAGAGCTTGGCGGCCGGTTTAGTACCGAAAGGACAGGAGGCCGAAATTCCTTCTCAGTAACATCGCCAGCAACAAGTGCTGTCGGTTTTATCGGAACGTCGAAAATTAAAGACTCTTCCGAAGAAGTGTACAGTAGTGTTGTGGGCTCCCTATAGGTGGAAACGGGAGCTTGAAGATCTGCGGAGAAGTCTATTAGATTCTCCGTCTCTATCCTTGAATTAGTAGGAGTGTCTGAATGATATCAGCGGGCAGTTAACTTGTTCGTAGTAGTCGTCGTAGTGGTTGCCGTTCGGGCCGTTCACACTGGTCGAGAAAAGGTGGTGGCGTTCCCGATTCGTCTCTCGTTTTTCATCAAGCAGTGTCTGCAAGTTTGCTTGAAGACGTTTCTGTGTCCGCATCCATAGCAGGACGCTCGTTGTCTTTCCTGCATGCAGTTCTGGTAAAAATGACCGGGTTGGTCACAGTTCCAACAACTAAATTTCGGTGGTGCCGATATACCAGACGCTGCTTCCTCACTGTTTTCACGTGACATATGCTGTTCAGCATCTGTCGAATGACAATCAACTAACTCGCTAACTCTTGGGCGCGATTCGCTGCTGAGTAGCCTGTATCTGAGTCACGAGACCTCTCAGTTGATGTATGGTGTTTGTGGGATGCAGACAGATTTGCTGTTGGATGTCTGCAAACAAAATCGATTTCACAATTTCTAGAAACTCTCCGTCCGCCAAAGGGCTTTGCAGTTGATCACGCAGATGTTCCATGTGTTGGTGATACGTAGCAAATGACTCCCCTGTTTTCTGTTTTCTCAACATCGGCTGGACCTTGACCTTGAGCTCATCCTTCGGTACTCCCCGTTCAGCTAACAGAGCCGCTTTTATATAATCCCACGAAGGTGTGGAGTTCTGTCTCAGAAGAAACCAGTACCAGTCCATTGCTGGACCAGAAAGTAAAGTTGTCATATGCCGAACTAAGAGATCAAATTCTCCGTCTAAGGCTCAGTACGTGAGTGCTTCTAGTCTGAAAACAAATTCGTCGACAGAGATATGAGATATTCCATCTTCGGATGGAACTACCAGAACGTCGTTATCCTAAGCTCGACGGGACACGATTGGATGAAGCTGGCCAGGATTTTGTCCATGTTGACTGAATGCAGACGATGATCTATAAAACGACTGTCTACGCGTTAAAATCTTGAGGTGGCATGGGTTCACCCACAGGAGGAGGTGGACGTGATACACCGGTGACATTGCAGCTGATATCTGCTGTCTGACGTTATTCGACAGTTTTGTCCGCAATGTGTTCAGACTCTGCTCGAGAACTTCGCGAACTAAGTCCCGAAGCTGCATACGCAGACCTGCCATCAAAGCCTCTGTATCTACTAATTTTGTTGTGACCCAGGTTTCCATTGACCCGAACCACAACTATAAAACCAGTACACCAATACATTGCCCTATGCAATGTATTGGCGTATATCAGGAATGACCCTGAAAATCAAAAATATTTTAATTTAATTTCAGTTTTTAATGCATTTAAAAATGCATTTTCATACTGAAACAAATGCAATTTAGCATGAATTGCTTTTTGTTATCAGCCATATATTCAGTTCACACGGCATGTATACTTACCCACATGCCGTACAAGGTACATACATATCTTACCTGTACATCGTCAAATTATTTTCATGTATATACATACAATTCCTAAATTCTTTAAACCTAATTTTGTGTACATACATACACACCATTATTCTCATCGCCTAAAATATTATTTGTACAAGACACAGTGCATATCAGATTTTTTCGTACTTTCCCACGTACGATTTTTCACGCCATCGTGGGAAAGTAATAAAAAGAATAAAAAAGCTTTTTGAAGCTTACGATAAGTACTTGGTTGCAATATCGCCGATCCTCGGGGAGTTGAAATTTTAAAACCGCCGAGTAAAATAGGATTTTTTGGAAAGCCGTCGGAAGTAGTTAGAAAACAAAAATAAAAGTGCGGAATATGTAAAAGTAAGAAGTGTCTTAAGTTGAGAATAAAAAATTAAAAAAAATCTAAATTGGAAATCATATTAAAGAAAAAATAAAAATTGTGTTTAGCGAAAAGAAAGTATTGAATTTGTATTTAACAGACAAAGCTGTGATCCTTTCCTGTTTCGAGCAAAAATTTCGATAATGCCATGAAACAAAAACACGATTTACAGTGAGAAATAGTGAACAGTTACTCATCGGAGTGTTTTCTTCGATCAGCGCCTGCGCTCCCCACGCCGATCGCTTCTCCCTGGACTTACCAGGAAGCACGGGGGGTCGGAAATATAACAAACTGGTGGCAGCGGTAATTTTGAACAACAAAATCAGTGCCAATAAATTACACTAATTAAATAAAAATAAAGCAAAAATTAAATTAAAAAAAACAATTAAAAAAAAACCTGCAAAACATAACAAATAATAAGTGTGCCTTAAATAAAACAATAATAAATATAATAAAGAAATAACAAAAAATAAGCCCGGGAGGTACTTAGAGGAGTTAATAGCTCAGAGTGCCATAGTGCTCCAACGTGGGAATTTTGCGAGGCTTCATCCGTGCCTCAACTGAGACTTACTTTTAATTATTGATATTTAATTTTGATGATAAAGGAATTAAGAAAGGAAGACGATAACGAGACATCAACCTGGACGTCCAACGCAACCGCACATATCAATATTCTACAGCAGTTGGCAGTAACTATCAGCTGACCCATCTTAAAGGCCATAATTCGTCACAGCAGCCAAAACATTATTTAGTGAATTAAAATCAAGGTAGAAACAAATAAAATAGCACGTTTTCCTTTTAATTTGGATTATAAATATAGAAACATATTATTAAATCTTTTTCCGAATCATCAAAATCAATAAATTTGTGGTAAAGAGAAACTCAAATTCCATAATCAGTGAAATATATATACATACACTATACTACACTATACATATAAGCATATATCCATACTGTACTATTCCAATTCCTTTTTTTTTATTCAACCAATGAACAGTGAATAACAGGAAACGAATAGCTCTTCCTAGAAGCGAGCTCTGCGGTAAGACCTTGTGCGCTTGCCTGTCATAGGACTTCGACAAAAATCTATATTCGATCCCCTGCGGTAGAACTTCGTGAGTCTATCGGCCAGGAGAATTATATAGATTGGAAGAGCAATCAAAAACTGTATAGAATATTGACATCAGAGAACAAAACATTTTTTTTTATATAAATATTTATAGTATATATACAGGGTGTCCCGTAAGTCGACGTCAAGCCGGAATCGGGTGATGGACCAAATCATAACAGTTACCAGAAAAATATAAAAAAAATTCTAAGTCATGTATTTTTCAAATTATAGACATTTCATTTGTTTTCGAGAAAATGTACACCGTGTGACATTTTCTTCCAAGCTGGAACAGTAGGCTTAGAATTTAAAGCAGTAGGTTACATAAGCACTATTCGGGATTACATAAGAAAAATAAAATTGAAAAAAAGTAAAGATTTGTAGCAACAGGAGCTAAAAAACCATCACAAGGTGTACATTTTCTCGAAAACAAAAGAAATGTCTATAATTTGAAAAATACATGACTTAGAATTTTTTTATATATTTCTGGTAACTGTTATGATTTGGTCTATCACCCGATTCTGGCTTGACGTCGACTTACGGGACACCCTGCATACATATATAACAATTAAAAATACTACCCTTTTTTCTTCTGTAAATTTTTGTTATTGTCCAAATGTTTGGATTTATTATGGAAGTTGGTTCGTGCTTATTTTCATTTGTTTTATTGAGGTTTTTTCTTTATTTTAATTAGAACTTCACTGCTACTCGCAAATCCACAATGATTTCCCTAACTGTCACTATATTTTTCCTACAATTAATAAAATTTAATTTCCAATTTTAATTTTATCAGAAATATTTAAAATAACGTTACAATCATTTCCTTGATATCGAAATCTCAAACAGTTTATTAAAACCTTTTTTTACTTACTTCTTCTTTCGCCATAATAAAAACCTTTTTTTTGTATTTATATGTAATCAAAAAAAAACATCTCTTATCCTTCTAATAAAAATAAATCAAAACAAATAATTCTATCCCCAATTGCTATATTTTTTTCACACATTACGGTATATAACTTTTCCGGGTCTTATATATATATATCTTCAAATAACGTTCCAGTTGCATACCAAACTGATTCTCTGTCTATCGCTGTTAACAAATTTAACAATTTATTTTCTACTTACCTGACTTTTACTTGCTCCTTACAATTTTGTGACATCTTCAATAGTTCCCCCCAAATCAACCAAATCGAAGGTCGAAACAGACACCCTTAATAGTATTAAATCTCATACCACATCTATACCACTTTTTCTGACCGTTACTTAAAAAAAAACTAAAATGACTGAAGAAACCGTTTCTTTCGATGAGCTCTGCTCATCTCAAGTAGAAAAAAACAGTGCAATTAGGCAAATACTAGGGGCTTATCACCAAGCCGGTACAGTGAAGCGTACCAATACCTTTGTGAACGGTAAACTACAACAACTCGAAGAAATATGGAGCGCAAACTGAGGACTGGTATAGGTTGACGAAAGCAACACTTTCCGAAAGATTGAAATCAGTCTCAGAAAGTGGTTCATAGTAGCAAAAACCCCTTTCACATCCCATCAGAGCTTCGTGGAGAATTCCAACCAAATAACGAGACACAGAAACCAATAAAGCAAAAGACGAGACAAAAAACGAAAATATGTACAGAATTATAAATACAAAAATTAACTCAATTACACGAGTTATACAATCATTAAACCCTGATATCTTACCTATAATCAGTAAAACATACTTAGAACAAAAACTGGGTATCCTAAATAAACATTGGGCTGAATAAATTCATGTCATGTTGTGATGATATTAATAGACTTTATCCCAATACTGACCAATCAACCCTGTTTTCAATAATTAAAAGTAAGCTATTTGGAGATGCCTACAATGTACTTAAGTACAATGATACAAGCAGATGGTCAGATTTGAAACAAATACTACTCTCGAATCATTCGAAGAAAAATTAGAAATGTCAGTACTCCAATCAAAACTCCAAAACACAAGACAAAGAGCAGGAGAGCCTGTCAAAGAATTCCTGCAACGAGTTAATATGACACATGCTCAATATACAACAGATAAATTACTGGACTAATTAGCGAACAACTCCAAACATTAGCCAAGCTCCACGAAAATAGAGCATTAAAGCCCACAACGTCATATATTGGTGAGCAAGCATTACGCCTAGAATCAAAAGCAACAAAATTAGCAACAAACCTTTCTCGCACTGCTCAATCAGTACAATTGCAGAGCCCCTTTTGTTACAAATACAGGACGCAAGGCCATTTAGCTCCACATTGTCCACAAAACAGTTGTATCAAGCCAATCCCAAATAACAGTTTTTCTAATGCCACAAATAAAAGCAATCCTCCTAAGCTGGGTAGCACCTTAAACAACTCCACCCCTACATGCAGGTATTGTCATAAATTAGGACATACCCTGGACGTATGCAGGGCAAGAATAGCATACCATGCTAATTTCTACAGAGAAAATACAAATCCGGTTGATCAAAACTTCAGAAAGAGAACAGAAAGTTCCAATAAAACTATACAATACCCCAAAAAGAGGTCATCTTCAACCAGGTTCCAAACCTTAATTATAGGAAAAATTTCCCTTCCTCGACAATACAACCTCAAAATGAACCAAGATCAAATAAAGATCACGTACAAAACCCAAGAATATTTTTAACAAACACGGAAAACATATCAAGGCGAAATGACTTGGTCGGCAGCCCCTCGCAAATTCAAACAAAAGCCGACATACATACCAACCCAAATTAGATAATGCACGTTTATTGGATAACAATATAACACTCAAAATACCAATTACTATCAGCCCCAATTGCATTACCATTTCCATATCTACCAATGTATGCTCAAATAATGAAACAAAATTCCTCGTAGACACAGAAGCAGAAATTAGTCTCATAAAGTTCAATACACTGAAAGCAGGCAGCACTTACTATAAAGATGCAATCTGCAAGATAAATACTTTATTTACGGAATCTAAAACTACAGAAGGATTAATATTGGCAAAAACGGTAATTATATCAAGAGAAGAATTTGTAATAGAACATCCCTTCCAAATAGTAGGAGAAAACTCAACCTTGGGATATGACGCCCTAATTGGCCACGACTTCTTGTCCAGATACAACGCTTGTATCAATTATAAAAACAATTTCATTTCCTTAGAGGTGAAGCAATGTCATTCATCCTATCCCATAGAGCAATATCGCTCAGATTATCCAAATACATATCTTCGATATGATAACCATGACAAGAAGTCTGAAACACACAATGTAAGGGCTAATAAAAGCAAATTATCCAGTACTTCACCGGATTTAAACACCGAACGCGAAAAGTACCTCGAAAAAAATATCCTACAAAAAACGGCATATATTTTCCAATCCAATGAAAACCGAAATGAATCGGACAAACTACATAATAAAATTATTACAATTCCCGCTCGCTCTGAATCCATAATTCAAATTCCAACTTTGTCAACTACGGAATCAGTATATTTTAAAAAAAAGGTAAAGCCAGGGTTGTTCATAGGTAATACCATAGTCAACCCATAACAAGGAATGGCAAAAGTCCTTGTTCTCAACACGAATGAGCAGGACGTCGAACTGGCAATTTATGACATGAATCCAGACATGTAGGATAGAGCAAAAACTGAGTTTAGCACTCCTTATGGGCATTACGAGTTTAACCGTATGCTATTTGGATAAAAAGGTGCACCAGCAACCTTCCAACGTGCCATGAATAATGTCCTTTCCGGACTCCAAGGCATTTACTGTTTCGTATACTTGGACGATATTGTAGTTCATGGATATAACCTTAAAGACCATAATATTACTCTCGCAAATGTATTTAGCCGCCTTCGGGATTTCAATTTAAAACTACAACCCGACAAGTGCCGTTTCTTAAGAAAAGAAATAATGTATCTAGGGCACATCATTACTGAAAATGGAGTCAAGCCAGATCCGGCAAAAATTAAATCAGTTCAATCTTATCCTACACCCAAGAAGGAAAAGGATATCAAAGCCTTCCTTGGTTTCATCGGCTATTATCGCCGCTTTATTCCAAATTTTTCTAAAATCGCGAAACCCCTTACTAACCTTCTGAAGAAGGACACACCTTTCAAGTTCGATGTAATTTGCGATGAAGCATTTTGCGAATTAAGAAAAAACCAGCACCAGCACCAATTCTATCCTATCCGGATTTCGACAAAGAATTTTTTGTCACCTCCGATGCCAGTGACTATGCCATCGGAGCAGTCCTTTCCCAAGTAGGTGATCAAGGAGATCATCCAATCGCCTATGTGAGTTGAGTTCTCAATGGTGCAGAGACTCGTTACTCAACAATCGAAAAAGAGCTTTTGGCAATTGTTTTCGCAGTTGAGCAATTCAGGCCATACGTTTATGGTAGACAGTATACCCCATAACCATTAGTATGGCTAATGAATCTAAAGGATCATTCCTCAAGGCTAATGAGATGGAGAATACGTCTTGAGGAATATGACTATAAAATAGTTCATAAACCTGGAAAGCTCAACACAAATGCAGCCGCTCTCAGTAGAGCTATTCCAGAAAATTCCGTAAAATCAACGGAACCTAACACCTATGTAAATGTGGTAACCAGGAACCAAACCAAAGCCCAGGCGAATTTAGATACACCCAATGCAAATATTAGTACTCCAAATCCAGATTTAGCAGTAGTAAACAGTTCCTCAGTGATAATAACTGAGATCAATTTCCCATTACTTTTAACTAAAAATTCTAACCCCAAAATTTTCATCTTGCCAATGCAAGATACAGAACTTGAAAGAGTTTTAGAATCTAAACTAAAACTTTCAGACGAACCACCTCTACTAGAAAACGAACTGAACTTCTTTAAGAAGAAAGACTCCACAGTAATCATTTCAAAAGTCAATCTACCATGCCGGTCTCAAAGAGATAGATTAGACATTGAAAAGATTTTAACTGAGATCTGCTCATATACAGAAGCAAATCAGTTAAGTCAAATAAATATCTCCTTCCCAGTATTAGACAAACAAATTTTATCAACTATTAAAAACATTTTTACCAAGGTCTTCGTTAACCAAAAAATAACAATAAAACTTCATCGCGATTCCATAAAGTATTTATCCAACAGCATTCATATTAAACAAGTTCTGAAAGATCTCTACCAACGGGAGGCCATCAAGGTGTCTCCCGTACAATCAAAAGAATTAAAATACAATTCTATTGGCCTGGCATGCCAGACGATGTTGTAAGATATGGAAGGAAATGTAAACTTTGTCAAGTAAACAAAGTATCCAGAAATCCTAAGATTCCTATGAAAATCTCAAGCATAAGCTCAAAACCTTTGAAAGAGTGAACCTAGATGTTGTAGGACCTCTCCCAATTTCCCATTCTGGAAATAAATATATCCTTATATTTCAAGACGACCTTTCCAAATTCGCTGAGGCTATTCCCATAGTCAACACTGAATCTAAGACATTAGCGGAAGCCTTCACGACAACAATATTTTGTCGACATGGCATTCCAGAAAGTATCCTAACAGATCAGGGATCTAACCTCATAGGTGGCATCTTCGCCGAGGTATCTAAACTGCTAAGGATCAAAAAGCTCAAAACTACTCCATATCACCCTCAAACAAATGGTGCATTGGAGAGAAGTCATAGAACTTTAGCAGAATACCTCAGATCTTATGTAGCGAATGATCCTCAAAACTGAGATACATGGATTCCATATGCCATATTTGTCTACAATACCACACCTCACTCGAGTACAAATTATACTCCCCGCGAACTCCTGTAGGGATTACCAGCCGAAATCCCAAATAACTTAAAATCATCTCCGACCGTTTGCTATAATTACGATAATTGTGCAAACGAGTTAAAAGCACGTCTACAACACAGCTATAAAATCGCGAAAGACATAGCCATGGCCAACAAAGGGAAATCAAAACTCCAGTACGATAAAAATTCTCCCCCGAAAATCTTCAATATTGGAGACAAATTCTTGTTAAAAAGCAGAGTGAGAAATAACAAATTCTCACCACTCTGGACAATTCTCCTGAGAACTCCACGGTGAAGATAAATAATAAAAATAAAAGAGTCCATAAAACTTAAAACTTAAAACTACAAACTTAAAACTTTTCTCGGACAAATACAAAATATCATCTACTACAAAGTCATCGCAAATGAATAAACAATATCATTTTCCAGGTCCTCACAATGATGCAAACGGCATTTTTCCTAATCTGCATCCCGTTCATCTCAGGCTCGGGGATAAAAATAAATCAAATAAATGCCAGCGCAGGCATTTATTTCGAGGAAATCGGCAGAGCCAATTTTTACACAAACAAATGGAAAATCGTAACCTATTACGATTTAGAAAACTTCAAATCTGAGTTCAGGAACATCAAAGTCATCACGCAGCAAATTACAGCTACTTGTCAGAAACTGTAACGGTACGTTACTACAGATAAACCTTATTATAGCAAGTATAGAATACACAAATATGCTCCTAGTAACTCAAAGTAGGAAACAAAGACCTTTATTCAATGCTATAGGCTCCATTTCCAAAGCTCTTTTCGGCACATTAGATGAAGATGAGGCCAAGTTGTATGATGAACAAATTCACAACATAACTTTAAACCAAAACTGCCTGCTCTCCCTTATGAAAAGCCAAACCGCGATAATCGAAGCAACAGCTCAAATATTCAATAAAACCAAGTCCGCAATTGAAAAGGAATTCCTAAATATGCATAAAAAACTAATTTCAATACAAACATCTACATCACTAATGAAAAATAAAACCCTGGATAATAAAATATCCATTGAAATAGAATCCCTAATTTCCCTTGTTTCATTAATGGCATTCAGATATCAAAATACACAGTCAGTATTAATTGATCTTTTAACTGATTCCAAACATGGAAAATATCACCCTACACTAATATCGCCTAACAAGATTGAAGAGATTTTATCAAAGATTAGACAGCAATTACCAAATTCAACAATACTGCCCATAAATCCCAGAGACAATATATTTTCACAAATCTACAAATTAAGCACAATATCTGCAAAAGTTTTCAACAACAAAATAATTATAGAACTCCGAGTTCCACTCCCCTTTAAAGAACCTTACCAAATTTTCAAAGCAATGCCATTACCGACAACCCTAAACGGTTCATTCATATATATTGAACCATTAAAGGAATATATATTAATTGATCACAATCGTGATCATTACATCGAATTAACACTACAGGAAATCCACAATTCCGCAACGTTGGACCATACACACTTTTATTGTAAAATTTTATCACCCATCTTATATACAAACAATAGAGTAAATCAATGTGAAATCAATTTAATAAAAAAGGAACCTATTACATCAAAATGTTAAATTTTGGTTTTAAAACAGAACTACTATATGACACAATTATCGCAGCAAAATGCATGGCTTTTCTCCCTTAAAAGACTCTTCCATATAGATATCGTTTGTGAAGATTCAGTTAGTTCGGAAACCCTGCAGGGAACAGGGACAATAATTATCTACCCAGGTTGTTATGTCCGCAGCAAAGTATTCATCTTGCACGGACATAACGTAAAAATATAAAAATTTAACTCCCATCTCATCCCAACAACAAATATTTCCAACATAATCGAAAATATGATGCTTCCCTCTATGGAAATGTACAGAAGAACAAATCCTTTAAATATCACAAACAATATGGAAGTCGATGAAATTTTAAAATCCATTCATCTTCAAAAAGAACAAGAATCAAATCCTCTATATCCTATAAACAATCACCACATTCACCACTATGCTCTATCATATTTGACATTAGGATTAGTGATAACTATCCTATTTATCTACATGTACATGAAACACAAATCAAAAACCGGCATAGGTAAAAATATACCTCTGGAACCGGAACATATACTTGCAGATGTGCCCACGGCGACACCAAGAAGGTCTAACTTCATCATAACCCCTGCTCCCAACAGAAGAACTGCAGATAGTTCCTCCAATTAACTCTAGTATATTTAAATTATAGTGCGTATTAGCATATATCCCGTGGACTCATGCTTCCAATCGGAAAGTACATTAACATTAAGTACAGTACATTAAGTACATTCTACTATTAACCTTCCACCCGAAAAAAAACAACAACAAATAACGACCCAAACTTCTAAACGAAAATTTGAATAACAAAAAAGAAAAAAAAAAGAAAGAAAAAATATATATGTAGATATATAAATAAATATAATAAATAAATAACGATATATATGTATACAGGGTGATTCTGATCAAGATACCTTCCGGTATACCACGCGATTCCTTGAGGTAAGATGATCAAAAAATTGTTCCACATGCCCCCCCTAGAAACCTTCCTTTAGGAGTTGTGGCCAGTTGAAGATTTCGCCAATATTCGTGAGAAAAAATGAGTATAACTTTTGAACCACGCTATAGATTTTGGTTAATGTTGGCGTATTACATAGCTAAGTATAGTAGCTGTCGAAAAGTGTATTACTCTGTATTTTTAATTAGGCATCTTTAAATTATTCTCAAATTTTTCCAAAATTTTGATTTTTTTTACACACAAATTTCATAAATCCAAAAACTTTTGTGTGTAAAAAAATTTAAATTTTGGAAATATTTGAGAAGATTCTTAATTAAAATATAATATAATATAGCAACATTTATTTTATATACGATTTTTTTTCTCTCTCCTCTACTTCCTCTCTTCCAAACAACAGCAAAGCTTTCACCTTCAAACACATAAAGCAATAAGATTTGGGTGAGATCCTTCAAAACAAACGAACCAATTACAACCAATAAACACGAAAACAATAATCCTTAAGAATTGGAAACAGAAGCGGAAAACACAAACAAACAACACAAGAAATACATCAAGAACAATCTAATAACAAAAATAACAAAAAATAATAGCAAAAAAAAAACAATAATAAATAACAAGAGTCATCCTAGGATTAAAACATTTATTATAAAAATAAAAAAAAGGGAATATACAGTAAAAAAAAATATGTATATAATAAATTTTAGTAATAAAAAGAGAAAAGGGCAAAGTAAAGTAATATAAAATTGAACTTGTAGAACTAAAAATTAAAATTCATCCTCCACGTCCCAATCATCCTTACTGGCCACCGGAATAGCACCATATCCCCACGGATAGACGGGAAGGGGGAAAGATTCCCCGATGAGCACGGCATACCCACCTAAAATTAAAAAAAAATATTTCTTTTTTCCATTTATAACAAAAAATTTTTTCAAAACTCAAAAGCGACTACTTACCAAGGAACGAGACCCCATTCCATAGTCAGGATATACAACAAAACCGCATTGATGGTATAAGTCGGCGATGGGTGGGCCACCCCAAAGGGACAAACTATGGCGACCAGAGGCATGCCACACCACCCGCAAAGGCCCATTCCATCCGGGGAAGACATATAGAATTAAAATCCCGGTGACCCGTACGCAGTAAAATTCTGGAACGCGGTAAACGTCGCGGCCAACCTCTTCGACAAAAATCATTATTTAAAATGAGCCCCACAAAGTCAAGAAGAGCAGAGCCGCCAAAAACAAATGCAACCAAACAAAAGAATAACAATAAAATATTTATCGCAATCAACGAAACTGCTTACGCTAACACAAATAGTAAACAAGAAACGCACCTATCCCAAGACATGCCGGACTATGCCAACGTAATCATAACGCCACGACGACTTCCATATAAAGACCAAATAATAAAAAAAATAAAGGGCTAAAGAAAACCTCATGCAAATGCTTTTCAGCTGGCTGCTTAGTAATGACGCTATCACAGCTTTTTTTTTTACTACTAATTGAATATGAAAAAGTATATAAAATAAATAAATAGCTACAACAAATACCAATAGGCAAATATGCATCAAAGATATATGTATATAAAAATAAAAGGAAAATGTCAAATTACTTAAAATAAAATAATTAAACATAGCTTAAACCCAAAAAAAGGGCTACGCAAACAAAAGAACAAAGTAAAAAAAAACAAAACAAAAATACAAAAACCAAAAATTGTTTGTTACATATAAATAGTGATGCAAACACTTTTAATCTATATTTTAATTAATTTTTAATATATTCTAGATCCATAATTTTGTAATTATTTATAGTTAGCTACATAGAATCGTAGTTTAATATAAGAATAGTATATTTGTTGGTTCAGAAAGAAAGTTTTCCTCCTAAGAAGAATAAAACTTTCTTTTCCCCAGGGGGAGGGATGTTGTGACCCAGGTGTCCATTGACCCGAACAACAACTATAAAACCAATACACCAATACATTGCCCTATGCAATATATTGGCGTATATCAGGAATGACCCTGAAAATCAAAAATATTTTAATTTAATTTCAATTTTAAATGCATTTAAAAATGCATTTTCATACTGAAACAAATGCAATTTAGCATGAATTGCATTTTGTTATCAGTCATATATTCAGTTCACACGGCATGTATACTTACCCACATGCCGTACAAGGTACATACATATCTTACCTGTACTCCGTCAATTTATTTGCATGTATATACATACAATTCCTAAATTCATTAAACCTAATTTTGTGTACATACATATACACCATTATTCTCATCGTCTAAAATATTATTTGTACAAGACACAGTGCATATCAGATTTCATGCATATGCACTGCGTCTAAGCTTTTTGTACTTTCCCACGTACGATTTTTCACTTGTGGGAAAGTAATAAAAAGGATAAAAAAGCTTTTTGAAGCTTACGATAAGTACTTGGTTGCAATATCGCCGATCCTCGGGGAGTTGAAATTTTAAAACCGCCGAGTAAAGTAGGATTTTTTGGAAAACCGTCGGAAGTAGTGAGAACACAAAAATAAAAGTTCGGAATATGTAAACAAGTAAGAAGTGTGTTAAGTTGAGAATAAAAAATTGTAAAACATCTAAATTGGAAATCATATTAAAGAAAAAATAAAAATTGTGTTTAGCGAAAAAATGTATTGAATTTGTATTTAACAGACAAAGCTGTGATCCTTTCCTGTTTCGAGCAGAAATGTCGATAACGACATGAAAAGAAAACACGATTTACAGTAAGAAATAGTGAACAGTTACTCATCGGAGTGTTTTCTTCGATCAGCGCCTGCGCTCCCCCCGCCGATCGCTTCTCCATGGACTTACCAGGAAGCACGAGGGCAAAAGGCAATGGGCTATTTCGTCGCGAGTTGGGATGGAAAAGGTCGTGGAATGCGGATTTGGCATTCCAGGTGATAGAGATCCTCTACCAACTGGTGGGATCGTTGGGGGTGGTAAGTCAGATATTGGCGCGTGCTGTTTACGTTATTGACAGGTTTCGTCTTCGGTTTCTTTGGGATGGCTCCAGTATATTCGGTAAAATCATAATGCGTAAGGCGGAGCCGACAGTTTGGACAGTTGGCCTGTTCGCCTATCCACGTTCGCAAACATGCCTTGTGGAGCACGTGTCCACATATGGTCCTGACAGGCTTCCTTTGGACTTACCAGTCTCTATCTTGACAGATGGAGCACTGTTCAGGAAACTTGTTCACACTATCTGTCGCGGGAGGTGGTGTTCTCACGGTAGCCGTTATAACCGATAGTCAAATCTATTTAGTTTCTACAACTTGTACAGAGGTTTGTCGTAGTTTGGTTAAGAGACACGTAGGTCTCGACAGAAGTCAGAGAAAGTTTCGATTCAAAATTCAAAAAAAAGTTCCTGAAAATTTTCGAAAAGGAAGTCCTCAGAACTATCCACCAAGTATAAACTTATCAAAATTCAGGGTTCGACAACTCAAATAAAAAGCTTTCTTTTATATAATCAAATAAGCAATGTCGCAACCTTTCGACATAAGAGAGAATTTAATTCAGCGGGGAATTCAAAATACATCGTCGTTACCGTACTAAAAAACGACGCTTAAAATAATCAAGACCCACGCCTGCACTAGCAAAATCGCATAGGAAAAATAACCGCTAACTTGCAATTGATTATCTACAACAATTTCCGTTCAGACGTTCCAAAAAAATAAAAAAGTTCCATGAAAGTTCTCTCCTTCACCCTCCAAGAGCTAACTCTCAACACAAAAGTCCTCCAGGCCCACTCTCTCCCCAATCAGGTCAGAAGTCATACGACAAAGGCAGTAGTGTAAGTGTGTGCGTGAAAAATCTTGAGTCCTCACAGAAATCCGGGAAGAGTCGGGTTGGAGAAACTAGAGACTGAAAATGATACTAGAGATTCTTCAGCCAGGCAGCTAGCAATATGCCAACTCCTGGTCTCCAGCACCACTTCTATTCTGCAAAAAATCGTTCCTTCCTCCTCAATCTGATTGCAATTCTCAGCTAACTTTCCAGCTTAGCAGAGTCATGAATCTGGTCAACTAGTTGGCTAAAAGCCCAAAAGTCATCTCACAGATTCACGACTCTGTCGAGCCAGTTGGCCAACAGAGACATGTCTCAGTGAGAACACAATAAAAACAAAAACGTGAGGCGACCTACTATTTCCATAGGAGAAGGCCAGCGGGAAAGATCAATTAAAAAAAAATTTAAAAAAAACTCGACAATAGTTCCGACTTGAGGCTTGACCAAAGTCGAACCTAAAGTTGAACTTGAACTCAAATCAACGATAGCAAAACTTTAAAATTCATTCCAAAAACTCAAAAATTTACTTTTATCCCAACAAAATTTCATAAAAAACAAAATAGCAAAACTTTAACGTTGCTCTACTGACAAAAACTTTAAATCACGAAACCAGTAGACTCAAGTCCGCATATAACTTCCACAGATTGTGAGATTACCGAGTCAGACAATTTTGCTGATAGCCAATGGTCCATATCTCTAAGCAATCTCTGTCCTCAGCAAAGGTCATACTTGTGGCGACGCTTCATTCCGAACTGCACATTCGACCGATTGCAAATGCCGCTGTATACGCTGTGAATAAATACGATTTAAAATACCTTGAGATACCTTGCTGACTTCCCAAGGGATCTTTATCTAGGTAGGCTTTTTTAAACAAAAAATTTATGTAAAAAATAGACAGTTGTTGTTTTGTTAATTTTGGATTTTTTACCAAAAGACGAGTACGTCATCTCAACAAAACCTTAACGTTTTTACTTTAAAACTAATAAAATTATATGAAGGAAAGAAAACAAGCTGGAAGACAATAAAATAAACTAAAAATAAATAAACAAATAAAAGAGGAACATCGTTCTAAATATTGTTCCCCCGGATGACTATGAATTTGATTGCTCCCGAATTCTATAAATAGTATTAATTTTCAGAATAGCTAATCCACAACAATACACATCAAGAGGAAGATCAGCCAACACTGAAAGTGCCGGTGAGGAGAAAGTGTTGTCAACCTCCATGCAATTGGCACACCTCCGTTACGAACTCAACGGACTTCTAAGTCGTGTCAAGGTCGAATGAATAAGATCGCCTCGTTCGCTCTTCGACTACTTTCCAACAGTGCTGCTGGTACTAAATCAGCTTGCTCTAAGCGGTTCCACTGTAACTCTCTTATTGCCATTGGGTCAACTAAGGAGCAGATTACAACACGCTTCTTGCTCAATAACTCGCACTTGCATATTAGCTTTTCTGCATTACGCCAGCTGTCACAGGGATAGCTTGGCTGTTACTTTCAGGTATCATCCATCGACGATATAAGATACAACTACGCAAATCAATACAGCAATAAAACTACAATTGCAAAAAACGTAAGCCTTCAAGAACCATTATCATGCCTTGACGACAGGTGGAAGAGGCATATCTAATAGTCGTCTTTACGTTTTTGATAGGTCCTCCAGGAAACATTTTTTGATAGACACAGGTGCAGACGTGTCCGTCATCCCCAAAACTACGGCCAATCGCCATCCTTATTCAAAAAGGTCCGCGCTAAGCTCAATTTTGTATGAAAATTTAGCAAGCTAAAAGATAAGCCTAGTACTAAGGTCCGCGCTAAGCTAAATTTTGTACGAAAATTTAGCAAGCTAAAAGATATTGCCGAAAATTTATCCTGAATTTTAGCGAGAGCGGTACTAAGGTCAACGCGCTAAATTTGCCTTTGGGTTTTGATTAGAGATGGCACCACCCGTAAGTCTCAAAAAAATTTAGCTTGAGTTTATCCACCCGGGCCGTTCTTTAGCGCGCTAAAAAATATTTATTATCAGAGTTATGAGATTTGATAAATTTATTGATGGTATTTTTGTAGTTAACGTAGCTTTGGACGTCTTTGCTATAATTACGGATGAATTGGATTTCTTCTCCTGGCCGTATTTTCAATATCATTGTTAATTTTAATTTCTTATTGTATATACATTATGCATATTATTTTTATATTTTTAATAATTCTAAATAATTTTAACTATCTGTTTTTAGAAATATTATGACCGAGCTTTGTATTTCCGAAAAAAAATTGCAAAATTCTTCTTCTTCTTGTTTTTAATATATCTTTTCTCTGAGTCTCCGCTGTCATATGTTAGCTGCTAAAGAACGGCCCAATTTTGGAGACCCGCTAAAATTTAGTTTAGTAGAAACCTTAGAATTGAAGTATAATTTAAATTAGTTATTAGCATTAAGAAATTTGAGCAACTCGAAACTCGAAACCTATATTAGATATGAATTTGGATTAATTAAATTAGAGAATTGCAGTTAGATTAGATCTTGAAATAATTTATTAGTAATTAATTATTTTTTAATAGACTAAAAATATTTAAAGAATAAAGTCATTAATAAACAAGCAACCAAACGATATTTTCTTTACCGCTACACTACCGCCACCTAAATGTTATTGTGCTTCATTTTTGTTTTTCATCTAAATTTTTCGTTAACTGACAGCAGAGAGTAGGTTTTGGCATCATGGCAGCTTCTTGGAAGTTCTTTGTTTGATCCCACACTCTACTACAGCTTCAAGGCCGAAATACAATGATTGCGACACGGCAATTACGACGACAGTGTCGTCGTAAATGTCGCGGAATTAACCTAATGACAGCGGCATTCTTATGCTTGCAACATAATGGCAGTAGCCACCACGCAGAAAAATGTCACGCAGAAGTAAGTTATAAAGCAATACCATTAAGTGACCACAAGGAACGTAGGCTTCGTATTCCCCACGCAAAAGTTGGTCGACTTTCAACTTTTTCGCAATTATCCTGCGTTGACACTTCACAGCTGATTAACATTTTGTTTGTTTTAAAATTTTGCATGCTGAACAACATGAGTTTCAAAGAAAAATTAATTATGTTGGTGAAAATTTTTAAAAATAATAATATAGTGGTCCCAATTTATTATTAATACAGTTAACAAAATTCATTTAAATTTCATCTTGACGCAGTTATCAGTGGCCATTGTGCTCACCATGTTTGGTGGCTACGATTTTGACACTTCAGCACCGCATTGTGCTTGGTGCTTAGAATATAGAGACAACAGGAAGTGTTGATACCTGTAAAATTCGTGTGCATGAGCGTGGATTTTTCAGAGGATTTTGAAGTAGCTCAGCATTATATTCAAGAAAGAGACAACTCTATGTTTAGCTGTCGAAATATCGAAAAAATCCTTCCTCCACCGAGATTTGTTTACGTTTGTGACAGCTGCGAATTCCCTGAGTATGATGGCGTAGTGACAGTGAATAAGAATATTTTCGATGGGAGCAAACGTAATATTCTCAACCATATATCTTGTTGCCCCGCTCTCTGTATTGATTCTACTACACGGCCTGTACTGAGCGTTCACTACAGGGGAAACAGATACTAACACAACCAGAATTTGACTACACCAAATTTGGCTTATCACACTTCCTGTACTCTCTATATTCTAAGGCTTGGTGGCTGCGATGCATTCTGTTCCAAGTATTATGGTTGTTGACATATTCATATGTAGGTGGTAAAATTATTTGTTGAAATTTATTAACAAAATGGGAAAGATACAAAAAAGAGTTGTAGAAATGTACTGAACAAAGATTAACACTGAGTTTATGTGGATTACAAAATATCAGCTATCACTTATTTTCAACTTTTCTCCAATTTATTTCCAATTGTGTTCTTTTAAATATGTATTTCGATATTGAGGATTTCTTTGGCATAAAAATACATCATTTCGCTAGACGACAAAAACGCGACAAATTTGGTCGACGCCATTTATTACCCGGGGATTACACGAGTCAGTAGAACTGACTCTGACAGCGATTGACACTTACACAGGCTCGTGTAAACCCGTACTGACTACTCTTTTTTACTGACCAGTCTGTACTGACAAGATTTCTGACGAGTCAGTACGGACTAGTCAATAATCTGTCAAACGTACAATTAAGATGGCGGAAATTGAAAATTAAAGGTAGATGCTAGTGGATATTTGTGTTTATATTCCTAATCTGCTCTCTTTTGAGTAGGAAATGACCGTAAAAATGTTTAACATACATTTTATTGTTTATTTTGTAGAGAATAAAGACGGATTAATGAAGAAATTGTTTGATATGCATATAGAAGAGGAATGTCTGCACCGCTAGACGACATTTTATTATGAACAGACTGGTCAATTGATAGAACGCAAATCGTTTTTCGTCAGTAAATTTGACAGACGAAATAAGGACTGTCCGTCAGCTCTATTGACTCGTGTAATCGTTGCGTTACAGGAACATGCTATTGCCATTAGGTCAACATTTATTTGTTGTCGTAAATGTCGTATCGGCATCATTGTATTTCGGCCTTAAATTTGGATTTCACTGTGCTTGATCCCACACGCTACAGCTTCAGTTTGGATTCGCACACTTTACTGGATCACACACGTCACAGCTTCAGTTCTTGGATTTCATATGTCACAAGAAACGCTTACTAATATCAGCTTATAGGAAGTTGCAGTAGTGCTTAAACGTAGGTTGGTCAATTCATTCTTCCCACATATAGGTGACGAATTTACAGATTACGAAGTACGGATTTAGTTTATGAATGAGCACAATCTCTGTTCTAGTGGCCGGATTACATTAACAACGCCAACGACGGTGTGGTCGTCGTTTTATGTCAAAAATATTTAGAGACAGTAATGCATGTATGAAATGCATTACATTATCCACGCCCGACGTCGTTGCCGACCTTGTCGTATTCGCTCTCCCATTTCTAAAGGCTCTTTCACATCAAAACCGAAAACCGATTACTTCTACACCGAAAATTCGCTTTTGCTTTCACATAAAAAAAAATTTTTTCGTCCCGAATCGTTCCACATGTAGAAACCGAAAAGAAATTGACAGATGTAACCGAAATTTCGTTTTTCGGGAGAAAAAAGATAAAAGTTGTGTTTTTCTTAAAAAACTATGATAAATATACTATTTGATTGGTAAAATTATTAGTTTATCGTATTTCCCATGATTTTATTAATCATTGGAGCAAAAATATTCTTTTAAAGTGGTATAAATTGAGTTTTTTGGTTTACATTTTTCGCTTTTCGGTTTTGATGTGAAAGTGCCTTAATCCTAACTTTAACGCTTTGAGGAGAGAACTAAAGGAGGCGATATCCCATAGTAAAGTATATGTATGGCAGCGTAGCCAAAAATTTTCGCCATCTTTATTTTGGCGGGGTGTTTGCTGTCACTTTTATGTAAACAAAGAGCCGTGACGTGTGTTTGGCGCAGAGACGTAGTTACAAATGGACAATTTACTTTTTTTGGGAAAGGTTAATGACTAAGTGTTAGTAATTTAAAAAAGAGTTATATGTGCTCAAAGATTTAGATACAACAAGCCGTGTTGAGGAAATTGCTGTAAAAAAACTTTTGTGGTAAATTCGGTAAATTCCACTGATATGTATATGTAAGTGAATTCGCAAATAATATAAATATATCGTCAGTGAGAGCATACTTTCTGAAATCAAAACTAGTGCCACATGAAATAGGAGATCAGTCAGCCCATTTATATACTTGTCAGTGGGTGGTGCGGAAGATTGTGTCGAGTTTCTAAGAAATGTGTTTGAATTTTCGCGCCATTAATTTGTTGTGATATTTAAGGCATCAGCAATTTTTAACGCCGCCTCTGACACCTCACAGAAACAAGAAGAAGAACGAAAGTTCCTACGCTTTTTTCATCACATGTCGCGTTCTTTAAGGCAGAAACACATCCAAGCAAGCCTCAGGCCTGGCCTCTCTCAGGTTTCCTCGCAGATCGCCTCAAGGCTTGCCTCAGAGAAAGGAAAACAAAATGATACCACCAGGCTCGGTGTTGTCATTGTAGATTTGTTAGTACATCTAGGCTAGGCCTTGACGCTAGCTGCTGGCTTGGTTTTGCGTTGCTTCATTTAAAAACCCGTGTTGGAAATTTTGACAACACCTCGAGGAAGCCTCGAAGCCTGGATGTGTTTCTGCCATTAGTTCTCTGCTCGAAACTTTAACGCTGGCGATCCATTGCTGCCAGATCTAAATCTATTATGAAAAAACATGACAAATGAAACGTTATTTAAATTTCGGAAATAAATGATTTTATATTAAAAAAATGTGGACATGAAGGAAAAGAAAATATCTTTTTTATTATTATTTAAAATTTTCTTGCAAACCAGCAGAGATTACAAGCAAATAACTCAACTGTAAAATGTAAGGGTCAACCCAGACGAGGAGTTTTTAGGTAAGGAAGGAATTTGGCTTAGACGTGCCATAACAATAATGTTCCTTCGCGTAGTTCCTTATTGGCGTTTTCGTTTTTGCTTCGGGGTTAACCCTTTGAAGAAGCAAACGAGTTCGAGTTTGCGGTGCCAGTCTTGGAGTTATGATACATTTGACTCTTGGTGCGAGCTCTGTTGGCCCCTGCTCTGATGAGGTGCAGCTGTAGCCCTACTAATCAAACGCAATTATTGTCAATATATGAATCACGGAAATGTCATTTTTTAATTGTTTGTCGCATTCGTTTTGACAAAATTGATAGATCTGAAATGTTTTTAGTTTTTAATTTAATTTATAGAATTTTTTGCAGACGATAATAGCAGTTTGCAGCCAATGCTATATAGAAGTGCTTTTTATACGGAGAAAAATGTGAATTGAGTGATATGGAGTGATAATACGGAAACTTCATTGGAGATTCAAGTGCGCGAAAATCCAATAATCACAATCATCACATTTCCACAACTTTCAAGAGGTTATTATTTTCCTCAAAATACTCTATTTGCTCACGATAACGCTCTAATAATTTGAAAACTGCAAAAATTGCCCGTTTCTTATTTCCAGTTATTGTTGTTGAAATTTTGAATGGCAGCTTATAACACCTACAAACACGAATATGTAGCTTAGCATTTGAAGCAAATGACACTTTGGTGCAGGGTTACGGTAACCCCAGTTGTCCGCGGTACTATGCTTCGGTAGCAAAAACGAAAACACGATATATGATTACCGAAATTAATTGTATGCGTGTTCAATTAAGTCACAGTTTTTGATATAAACAATAACTGTATCACAAATTCACAACACGTAATGATTATTAAATTATTATATTATCACCTCAAATCTGTACAGCCGTCCGATGAGAATTTCGCAATTTCAAAATGGCCGGCTTGCTGTAGTATTGGCACGTATTGGTATGCTGCCCGTACTCCCGATCGAAGCTTGATATTTCGGCATTCCCCCCTCCCCTACCGAATACTACTAAACAGTAAAAGTGCTAATATCCTCCCCTGTGTGGGCTATGGCTAAGCCACTTTCACATCAAAACCGAAAAGCGAAAAATGTAAACCGAAAAACTCAATTTATTCCACTTTAACACAAGTTTTTTGCTCCAATGATTAATAAAATCATGGGAAATAGGATAAACTAATAATTTTACTAATAAAATAGATTATTTATCTTAGATTTTTCAGAAAAACACAACTTTTATCTTCTTTCGGCCGAAAAACGAAATTTCGGTTGCTTCTGTCAATTTCTTTTCGGTTTCCACATATGGTACGTTTCGGGACGAAAAATTTTTTCGGTCGTACTAAACCTCACTTTTGTGTTTACATTGAAAATTATATTATTTTATTTTATTATTTATTATATTATTATAATATGGATAGGGATTTCGAAGTAAAATTAAAATAAGTTTTATGTATGAGCTCTCATCATACAACTTTTATGATATTTAAATGTTACTTCTATTTAACCGAAAATTTTTTTTCGGTTTTTGGTGTGAAAGCAAAAGCGAATTTTCGGTGTAGAACTTATCGGTTTCGATGTGAAAGGCCTTTAAGGGAAATTAAAGGCACTTTCACATCGAAACCGAAAACCGATAAGTTTTAAAGGCCTTTCACATCGAAACCGAAAACCGAAAACCGGTAAGTTCTACACCGAAAATTCGCTTTTGCTTTCACATCAAAAACCGAAACTTTTTTTCGATGAGGGGTCATACATAAAACTTATTTTAATTATACTTCGAAATCCCTATCCATATTATAATAATATAATAAATAATAAAATAAAATAATATAATTTTCAATGTAAACACAAAAGTGAGGTTTAGTACGACCGACAAAATTTTTCGTCCCGAAACATACCATATGTTTAAACCGAAAGGAAATTGACAGAAGCAACCGAAATTTCGTTTTTCGGCCGAAAAAAGATAAAAGTTGTGTTTTTCTTAAAAATCTGAGATAAATAACCTATTTTATTAGTAAAATTATTAGTTTATCCTATTTCCCATGATTTTATTAATCATTGGAGCAAAAAACTTGTGTTAAAGTGGAATAAATTGAGTTTTTCGGTTTACATTTTTCGGTTTTCGGTTTTGATGTGAAAGTGCCTTTACACCGAAAACTCGCTTTTCCGTCCACATCAAAAACTGAAAACTTTTTTTCGGTTAAATAGAAATAACAGTTAATTATCATAAAAGTTGTGAAGAGAGCTAAGACGAAAAAGCGTATTTTAATTTTACTTCGAAATCTCTATCCATATTATAATAATATAATAAATAATAAAATAAAATAATATATTTTTCAATGTAAACACAAAAGTGAGGTTTAGTACGACCGAGAAAATGTTTCGTCCCAAAACGCTCCACATGTGGAAACCGAAAACAAATTGACAGATGCAACAGAAATTTCGTTTTTCGGCCGAAAATAGATAAAAGTTGTGTTTTTGTTCTGGGATAAATATACTATTTAATTAGCAAAATTATTACTGTATCCTATTTCCCATGATTTTATTAATCATTGAAGCAAAAACCTTGTTTTAAAGTAGAATAAATTGAGTTTTTCGGTTTAAATTTTTCGGTTTTCGGTTTTGATGTGAAAGTACCTTAAGAGAAGAGCCGACTAAAAAATTTTTCGGCGGCCGGCCAGCGGAACGTGTTGGAAAGGTAGTCTTGGTAGTCTTGGGCGAAATGTTGAGTGTGTTATGGAACTATGTCAGTGTGAATTGACTTGGACGTGAAGTCCAGACTGCCAGCATGAGCGGACAGATCACTCGGTGGACAGTCAACGCAGGGCGGCACGCTAGCTCGCCTCGGGTATTGGCGGAGAGTGTGTGGAGGTTCCACGAAAAACCTGCCGCTGCCGTCTGCCATAATCAAAAAAAATGCGTGCCTATAAGCACTAAAAGCCGGCATACATTCGGTCCTGAAGGGACCCTTACGTCCCCTACCTATATCCGTCGACGAAGGCGCAGATGTTATGCCTTCTTTGCGTGCCCCAACCACCCATCTGACTCTGAGGGCAAGATTTTTCAGAGTCCTTTGTTGACCTGTAAAGAGCGAACTAAACAACCCCATGCGAGAGAGCGCCAGGACAGTGAAGGAAAAATAAAAAAAACTCTCAGCACTTCATTACGTTATAAATAAAGAGTTTTCTTTATTTTTTATTTTTTTGTATTACTAATAGTTGGGTTCCATTCATAGAAGTTACCATCCGGTGAAAAAAAGTGTCCACATCTAACCTCCTTATCCAATAGGTGGGCCACTATCCTGTCGAGACCTTATTAACCTCTTAACCTCATAACATGTGCATCTCACAATTCTATGCCTAGAGCAGACTATAATAAGTCAAATGAAAACATTCGGAAGTTCTAATTGTGTTGAAAATGTCTTACTTCTGTACATTTGAGTTAATAGTGTGCCAGTACTCCCATACTATGGAGACGTGCAACAAGTGAATCGATAATAATCTTACAGCTAAGGTACCTGCTATAGAAATTTCATCTTTTAAAATTATCAATGTGGAGACTTTAAATAGTACTAAGATGTCATAACAATAAAATTTTGCTTAAATGATTGAAAGTATTTTTCACCTGACCTCTATGTCCGTCCATAACATGGCTTGGGTACCTGAGTTCACCAATGGAGCACTTAATCAAAAATGTTATAGCCTTACTTCCAGAATAGTGCTCATAGCACTTCTTAGCGAACAGTGACTCAAGAACTACTTTATTCCTAACAATAGTTGTTGTGTTGATACACAATCCTCCTATTTCGATATCACTTTACTTTAATTCGGACCACATTTGAATACATCTGAACAAACAATATAACAGCAAACAAAAAGGCAACACTTGCGCATGTTTTAATGCTGGGGATCCCACGCAGAGGCGCCTCCGAGATGATCCGCTGTGCCTGATGAAAAAAAAAATTTAACTCTTTGAACCTTAAAGGTCACCCACATCCATGTTGGACTGACTGGCTAAATCGATGTATATATATATATATATATGCCTAAAACAATATGGAACAGAACATTATCCTAAGTTTAAATTAGTTTGCACAATGACTTCCCTATGATGACTGCACTCCGAAAACTTCATGATTACTTTCGCTTCAGGTGTCTACAGGGTTTCACCGGGTGTGAACTGACATGCTGACTGCATCAATAACAGGAAGGCTCTGCGTATTTTCGCATGGACGTGACCGTATCTTCGTCGGGAGAGCTCTGGGGCTCACTATCTGTGATCCAACCAGTATGTCTACGACTCAAATCGATGAGATTACGCTTTCAATATTTGTATAGTTCCGTCGTCGACTAAGGAACCATCGACAATTAATATCCTAAGTCGATCTTATGTGAAATTCTCTTTAGCTGCGAACGTGGCCTGTTTTTCGACTAATGGTCAAAATGGACAAAAATGAATCTTGTTGATCGCATTGAACGCCTGAAAATTCAGCTATTCTGCAGTGTAGGTCAGGAACAGACGGAACGTCAGGTACAAGAATAGGTTATTCAATAATTCTCCCAATAACGAAGTAGGCAATCTTAACTCTATGGTGTACTGGCTGGCTGATTTTATGTGGGGTAGTACGAAAATAATTGAGGATTTTTTGTCTCGTCGATGGCTACGGAAAGTTTTTCTAATTAATTCCTCGATGTGGCTTAGTGTACGATTTTGACACGACAGATAAGTGTCTTCTTCTTTTCTTTTACGTCAACATGTCACACCGAGCTTGAGTAAACGCACTTCTCTCGATCGGGGTGCGTTCAATCTTTCTGCTTGACAGCAGCCGGCTTACACGCTTCAGTATTTGATGTAGCATATTGCTATATGCAATACGCTACGACCATAACAGGGCAGAGTGGCCTGGGCCACCCATGGTTCAGATAACGCTGAAAAATGGTCGACTGAGCTAGCCGGTCTTAAACATAGGCCTCATCGCTGCGCGCGCCCAATGTGTGTCTCGACCCACGACCCAATGAGCATCTCATCGATCGTCTTCGACTACGACTGTCGCTCTTACTTGACCGATGACGCATCGAGGACACCACCTTGAAGTTAATTGTTGCTCAAATAAAAAGGTCCCAGCAATAAAAGATTCAACAGGTGCGAACATTGAAATAAATAAATGTATATGTAGACAGCACAAGTGTATATATGGACATCACGAGTGTATATATGGACATCACGTGTGTATATATGGACATCACGAGTGTATATACCTAATATCACAGCTGAATCAAGTATCACAACTAGGAAAACTCTTAGCATGTAGAATAAAATTTGTATATATTACTTCCAGACAAAGCCTACGAAATGACGGAAAATTGTATAAGCAAAAAGACTAATAAAAATTCGACAAACAAAAAATTCTCATAACATGAACGAAAACTCCAAACATAAAAATCTACCAAAAGGTATAGTGGCATTAAGCCGAAAAACAATTCCTAAAAGTATTAATACAAAGGATGAGCTAGTAAACAATGCTTCCTCCTCCCCCCGCCAAGAGCGGACTCTCAACATAAAAATCTTTCAGTCCACTCTCTCTAATCAGGTCACGATACAGGCAAGTGATGTGAATGTGTGCATGAAAAAACTACATATTCACGATTCTCTATGGAAATCTTTGGAGAAAGTCAGTTGGAGAAATTGGGGGCTGAAAAAATTGAATGATATCCCTCAGTCAGAAAGCTAGCACATGCCAGCTTCCGGGCTCCGAGGGTATCAAGCAACCATTCCAGTCCCATCCCTCGAGACCTCACCGAGTATTGTATTGGTCGCTTCAAGTCGGTTACCAAACTAAGGAATGGTGAATCGACATCCTCCTCTTGGTATAAACTAGCCATACCGCGGGGCCACCAGGCTAAAGAGATGCCAACGCAGCCACCATTCCCCCGTCGAACCGACCAAAACAATCCCGGGTCAGTTCCACGAGACAGACATTTCCTCCTTCCTTCCTTTCATCCGACTGCTCCGTCAACCTAGTCACACATCTGGGCAGAGCCATGAACGAGGTCAACTAATTAGCTATAAGCCAAGAAGTTGTCTCACAGACTCATGGCCCTGTCCAGTCGTACGACCAAAATGGACAGGCTCCATGAGAATCGGAATAAAAAACCTTTCGTGAGGCCACCTGTCATTTCCATGGCTGAAGGCCAGCGGGAAAGATCATTCAAAAAAAAATTCCAAAAAAAATTCAACTGCTCAGACTTGAGATTTGACTAAAGTCAAGCCTAAAGTCGAACTTACAATTTAAAACTTCCCAAAAAGAAATTACTCTACGTTACAAACTTTTAAAACATTACGTTATCTTAATCGTTACTAAAAATTCAAAATACCAAAAACTTTACTTTACTTTCAAAAAAATTTCTATTAACAAAACAATCAAACTTCAGGTCCACATGTGTTCTCCACTAGAAATGAGACTACCGAGTCAGACGATTTAGCTACAAGCCAAATGTCCATATCTCAAGTAGCCTCAGTCCCCAGTGTCAAACACATTTGAACACCGAAGTTGACTGAGATGGCCCCACGTTGGGCGCCATTTTTTTATGGAACTATAGTAAGTAATATGCTTGGACGTGAAGTCCAGACTACCAGCATGAGCTGACAATCACTCGACGGACAGCGTTGACTGCAGGGCGGCACGCTAGCTCGCCTCAGCTATTGGCGGAGAGTGTGGGGATGTTCCACGAAAAATCTGCCGCTGCCGTCTTTCATAATCAAAAAAAAAATCGTGCCTATAAACACTAAAAGTCGGCACACATTCGGTCTTGAAGGGACCCTTACGTCACCTACCTATATCCGTCGTCGAAGGCGCAGATGTTATGCCCTCTTTGCGTGCTCAACCACCCTTCTGACTCTGAGGGCTAGATTTTTCAGAGTCCCTTGTTGACCTGTGAAGAGAGAATAAACGAGCGAAGTAAACAACCCCCATGCGAGAGAGCCCCAGGACAGTGAAGGAAAAATAAAAAACTCTCAGCACTTCATTACGTTATAAATAAAGATTTTTCTTTGTTTTTTCTTTTTTTTCTGTTACTAATAGTTGGGTTCCATTCATAGAAGTCACCATCCGGTGAAAAAAAAAAGTGTCTACTTCTAACCTACTTATCCAATAGGCGGGCCACTAGCCTGTCGAGACCCTATTAACCTCATAACATGTGGACCTCACAATTCTATGCCTAGAGCAGACTATAATAAGTCAAATGAAAACATTCGGAAGTTCTAATTGTGTTGAAAATGTCTTACTTCTGTACATTTGAGTTAATAGTGTGCCAGTACTCCCATACTATGGAGACGTGCAACAAGTGAATCTACAATAATCTTACAGCTAAGGTACCTGCTATAGAAATTTCATCTTTTAAAATTATCAATGTGGAGACTTTAAATAGTATTAAGATGACATAACAATAAAATTTTGCTTAAATGATTGAAAGTATTATTCACCTAACCTCTATGTCCGTCCATAACATGGCTTGGGTCCCTGAGCTCACCAATGGAGCACTTAATCAAAAATGTTATGGCTTAACGCCTTACTTCCAGAATAGTGCTCATAGCACTTCTTAGCGAACAGTGACTCAAGAACTACTTTATTCCTAACAATAGTTGTTGTGTTGATACACAATCCTCCTATTTCGATTTCAATTTACTTTAATTCGGACCAAATTTGAATATATCTGAACAAACAACATAACAGCAAACAAAAAGGCAACACTTACGCATGTTTTAATGCTGGGGATCCCACGCAGAGGCGCCTCCGAGATGATCCGCTGTGCCTGATGAAAAAAAAAATTAACTCTTTCAACCTTAAAGGTCACCCACATCCATGTCGGACTGACTGGCTAAATCGATGTATATATATATATATATATATATGCCTAAAACAATATGGAACAGAACATTATCCTAAGTTTAAATTAGTTTGCACAATGACTTCCCTATGATGACTGCACTCCGAAAACTTCATGATTACTTTCGCTTCAGGTGTCTACAGGGTTTCACCGGGTGTGAACTGATATGCTGACTGCATTAATAACAGGAAGGCTCTGTGTATTTTCGCATGGACGTGACCGTATCTTCGTCGGAAGAGTTCTGGGGCTCACTATCTGTGATCCAACCTGTATGTCTACGACTCAAATCGATGAGATTACGCTTTCAATATTTGTATAGTTCCGTCGTCGACTAACTAACCATCGACAATTAATATCCTAAGTTGATCTTATGTGAAATTCTCTTTGGCTTTGACGTGGCCTGTTTTTCGACTAATGGTCAAAATGGACAAAAATGAATCTTCTTGATCGCATTGAACGCCTGAAAATTCATCTATTCTGCAGTGTAGGTCAGGAACAGACGGAACGTCAGGTACAAGAATAGGTTATTCAGCAATTCTCCCAATAATGAAGTAGGCAATCTTAACTCTATGGTGTACTGGCTGGCTGATTTTATGTGGGGTAGTACGAAAATAATTGAGGATTTTTTTGTCTCGTCGATGGCTACGGAAAGTTTTTCTAATTAATTCCTCGATGTGGCTGAGTGTACGATTTTGACACGACAGATAAGTGTCTTCTTCTTTTCTTTTACGTCAACAATATTGCTGCCTGACAGCAGCCGGCTCACACGCTTCAATATTTCATGTAGGATATTGCTATATGCAATACGCTACGACCATAACAGGGCAGAGTGGCCTGGGCCACCCATGGTTCAGACAACGCTAAAATTCGTCGACTGAGCTAGCCGGTCTTAAACATAGGCCTCATCGCTGCGGGCGCCCAATGTGTGTCTCGACCCACGACCCAATGAGCATCTCATCGATCGTCTTCGACTACGACTGTCGCTCTTACTTGACCGATGACGCATCGAGGACACCACCTTGAAGTTAATTGCTGCTCAAATAAAAAGGTCCCAGCAATAAAAGATTCAACAGGTGCGAACATTGAAATAAGTAAATGTATATATAGACAGCACAAGTGTATATATGGACAGCACGAGTGTATATATGGACATCACGAGTGTATATACCTAATATCACAGCTGAATCAAGTATCACAACTAGGAAAACTCTTAGCATGTAGAATAAAATTTGTATATATTACTTCCAGACAAAGCCTACGAAATGACGGAAAATTTTATAAGCAAAAAGACTAATAAAAATTCGACAAACAAAAAATTCTCATAACATGAACGAAAACTCCAAACATAAAAATCTACCAAAAGGTATCGTGGCATTAAGCCGAAAAACAATTCCTAAAAGAATTAATACAAAGGATGAGCTAGTAAACGATGCTTCCTCCTCCCCCCGCCAAGAGCGAACTCTCAACATAAAAATCTTTCAGTCCACTCTCTCTAATCAGGTCACGATACAGGCAAGTGATGTGAATGTGTGCATGGAAAAACTACATATTCACGATTCTCTATGGAAATCTTTGGAGAAAGTCAGTTGGAGAAATTGGGGGCTGAAAAAATTGAATGATATCCCTCAGTCAGAAAGTTAGCACATGCCAGCTTCCGGGCTCCAAGGGTATCAAGCAACCATTCCAGTCCCATCCCTCGAGACCTCACCGAGTATTGTATTGGTCGCTTCAAGTCGGTTACCAAACTACGGAATGGTGAATCGACATCCGCCTCTTGGTATGAACTGTCCATACCGCGGGGCCACCAGGCTAAAGAGATGCCGACGCAGCCACCATTCCCCCGTCGAACCGACCAAAACAATCCCGGGTCAGTTCCACGAGACAGACATTTGTAACCGGGAATCGAGACAAGAGAGCAAGGGATTGATTCATTCAACCATTTTTCACTAAGCATTATGACATGCAAAGCAGAGCCTGAAAAAATATACTTGAAATCATCCATTTTATTACGCAAACTTCTCGCATTGAATACACAAACCTTGAGTCATCGAGAACGATTTCACATAATATTGAACAAAACCCTTACCCTGTCCAAACCAGTAAAGTTATCCCGGCTCGTGATAAATAGTCCCCGCGGCAAGATTCGAAAAGCTCACGTTCCCATTCAAGAAATTTCCCAAATTATTCTCACAACGGAACTCACGGAAATAAACAGACATTACATAAATAAGAATTAAATAAAAAGAAACTAATTAATGAAAAAAGATAGGTTAATTAATGACAAAAAGAAAAGTTAAGCTTATTAAGACTACTTCCAAGACTATAAATGAATAACTATTCAGTCGAGCTGAGCCTCCCTAATTTCAGCATCCAAAACAAGTTGATCGAGAGAGCTTATGTCGTTGATCATAATTGGGACGTCATCTCGCTTCAAACGCACATGTACCAGCCCATTACGGGTGAAGGCAAAGTGAACCAATTTGTTTGACTTCATCACCAAAACCTTACGCAGAATCCGATGGTTATATGTAGTTAGACTTTCAAACGCACTTATTTTACTTGCAGGGGAAATTTTGTTTAATTGTAGCTGACCAACATTTTTGAAATTCTGAAAACTTATTTTCTGCTCACTGACAGAGGAGAACTTTACGATTATCGGGGAATTTTTGTGTTTGCCGCCACGGTCATGATGTTTTGATTTACTACAGAAAGCAGTCGAATAAGGTGATAGCGTGTGATTTATGATGGATGAGATGCTGGTTAATATTTGTTGAGGATTCTCGTTAGCATTATGAGGAATGCCAGTCAACACAGCATCAGTGGACAATGAGCCTAAAACGCCTGCGCTCGTCCTCAAGGTCATGTTGTACAATTACAAGCTCACCTTTAAGTACATCCAATTCTGCACTCAACTCGTTCATCTCCCCACTGAAAGATGCAATAATTTTGTCGAATTTATCGGTCATTGACTGCTCAAGTGCAGTAATCCTCTCCAATATGACATTGGTAAACGTTTTCATGATCCGTTTTCATGATCCTACAAACTAGTATAATTCAAAACTTCAAGACTAAAAAGAAAAGAAAATAAAGAGGCTAAAAAAAGTCAAATGAAGTGATGCGCCGTCTCACTTGTTATTCACTCTGAAAAAGAAGAAGAAGAGAATCTGAACAACTGTCATCAAATTATATTTCAATATATATTAATTGATAAAAAATGCCATTGCTGGTGCGTGAGGGCAAACGGAAGTAAAAAGATCAGAATTATCTTCTGTATAATAGAATGCTCATGTTATCTCTGATCAGAATTATCCTCTGTATGATAGGATGCTCAGGTTATCCCTGATCAGAATTATCTTCTGTATGATAGGATGGGAATTTCAGGTTATCCCTGACCAGAATTATCTTCTGTGGAAAATGTAGGAACAACGATTCTTTATTTCTCAGATTAGCTCTGATACAGATCAACTCTGCCAAAAGAATGGTGCCAGCTACTGAAATTCATCGGCTTTATATAGCCGCTGTAACCAGTTACGTCTTCTCGCCTCTTGGTGTTGTCCTAGCAACGATTGATGTGATCCTAATAAGCAAAAATTCCAGATGTGGAATTTTCGCCCGGAATTCCAGCGGAAAAAATAGACGGCATTCTCACACACACAGCTGTTTTTACACGCTACAGCGAACGCCATTTTCAGCTTCACGGATGTGTTGGAGATACATATACGAAAAATTGTTAATGGCTCATATTAGCTGTGTTCTTTTGGTTCCGTGTAGTGCTCTGCAAAACACAGGGATTTCGAATTGAATTGATTTGTAGAGTGCATATCAGTAGAAAAAGTTTTGAAAGTATAGCGAAAGTAATCAAGGTGCCATGACTTTAATTCTTACAAAACGCTAAACCTGTCAAACTTTGCTCCGAATTTATCAAGCTCTATTTTAGCATTTTGCAAGGATTCAAGTCATGGCAGTTGGACTATTTTCTCTATACTTTCGAAACTTTTTCTACTGCTTTGCGTCTTACAAGTTATTTATGTTCCACTGTTTAATTAAAAAAATTAGAAAAAGCTTTTGTTATGGTTTGACCGTTCGTGCTTCCGAGTTTTACGCGAAGAAACTTCACTTCAAAATATTTCCACAAGGAGTTTCGTTTTAATGGTATTCCCAAGAAGAAGTTCAATGTAACAATCCTCCAATAAGAATTTCATTTAATTTATTTTCAAAAAGAATTTCAATTTAACATGTTTCCAAAAATATTTTCCTTAAAATATGTTCGCAAGAAATTTCACTTTAAAATATTTAATTTATTTTCAAAAAGATTTTCTTTAAAATATATTCGCAAGGAATTTCACTTTAAAATATTTAATTTATTTTCAAAAAGATTTTCGATTTAATAAGTTTCCAAAAAGATTTTCTTTAAAATATGTTCGCAAGGAATTTCACTTTAAAATATTTAATTTATTTTCAAAAAGATTTTCGATTTAATGAGTTTCCAAAAAGATTTTCTTTCAAATATGTTCGCAAGGAATTTCACTTTAAAATATTGAATTTATTTTCAGAAAGATTTTCGATTTAATAAGTTTCCAAAAAGGATTTTCCATTCTACTTAACTTATTTCCACAAAGAATTTCACTTTAAAAGATTTAATTTACTTCCATAAGGAATTTCATTTCTGCTAACATAACTCGGCGGTTTCAAAAATCGAACTCCTCGAGGATCGGCGATATTGCGCCCAGGTGCCCATCATAAGCTTCAAAAAAGCTTTTTTATTCTTTTTATTACTTTCCCACGACGTGAAAAATCGTACGTGGGAAAGTACAAAAAGTTTAGACGCAGTGCATATGCACTTGTGTATGGTCGAAGCAATGATTTCAAGTCGACCGACGGAATATTGTATGTTTGTACATATGTGTGTACTTTGTACGGCATGCAGGTAAGTATATATACAATTATAATTATTCAATTTATGCTAAATTGCATTTTGTTTAAGCATGGGAATGCATTTTTAAATGCATTTAAAATTATAAGTGAAATTTTTGTTTTTTTTAAATCAAATAAATTTTTGGTTTCAGGGTCATTTCGGTAACACGCCAATGTATTGCATAGGGCGGTACATTGGTGTGTTTGCTTTTATGATTGTGATCCTGATCATAGGCACCCGGGTCACAACATCCCTCCCCCCTGGGGAGAAGAAAGTTTTATGCATTGTAGAGTAAAACTTTCTTCCTCTACAAAACTGTTACATTTTACTAATAGTAATAATAATATTTGTAAATATGAAGTAGTTATAGCAGGTAATTACTACATTAAAACAAAATACCTTACTGCCATAGAAGTAGTTATACTAGTTTAGATAAATGTGTTTTTTTCTTCTTGCTTTTTTTTTATCCATTTTTATTTACAATTCATTATACTTACGAATAGAAATGTTTTTTTTACAAGAAAAGGTTTTGTTTCTAAAATGAAATCGTTATACTATTCTAGCCTGTTTACTAATATTTATACTATTATAACATTTATGTTGGTCAATTATTTATTTGTCTATATAAAAAAACGTTGTATCGTTATATACAGTTTCAGCTATTTCTGTAGCTATGGTGTACCTTCGAACTTTATTTATACATATACCTTTATTTTCATTTTTTTTGTGTGTGTTACCAACTTGTCAATTGTCATTGTTTGAGATAATAAAAAAAAGGTTGGGTTATTATTTATATGGAGAGAAATATGTGGGTAGCTGCTGATAAGAATTTGCGTGGAATTCTTTTGCCCTTTTGAGCGGTGTTTTAAATTGCCATTCTGCTGGGGTTTTTTGATTACGTTAGCGTAAGTCGGCATGCCTCAGTTTTATACTTGAGGTTGTGTTTATGATTTGCACTTCTGTATGTAGGTTTGGTGAATGTGATAACGAGTTTTTTTTTTTTTTTTAATATTGAATTCGGGGTTATTTTTTTTTGCGGGAGTTTTTGTTTTAATCTCTTTTGTTTTTTTTTTGTTTAATTTGCCGGGCTAAGCGCGTCTTACCGAGTCTAATAGATCTCATTGTTCACCATGATTCTGCTGGTGCAAGTTGCCAATTTTATATACCATACGCCAGCACCCTATGCCATTAGGGTGACTGGCATATATGTACTTGTGGTAGAGTCCGGTTGGAATGGGCCTGTACGTCTCATGTTTCATGCCCCAGGGCGTTATAGCCTGCCGTTGTGGGGCGGCCCAGCGATAGCGGATCGCCACTATCCGGTGGGTTTTTTGCTGCGGCCTGACTACGACATGGGAGTGTCGTCTATTGGTAAGATTTTCTTTTATGGATTATTTTAGATATCTCTTAACTGTTATTTTTCTTTTTAATTATCATTAAGTGGCGTTGCTGTACTTATAGGAGAGTCTTTTGTTGATTGGCCCCGGCTTCAGGGAGTCCAAGTGGCGCCTCAGGCCGGATGATTTTTTTATTTTTTGTATATGTTCTAATTTTTTTATTTTGTATCTACTAACCATGTAGATTAAGATAATGTTTCTACTAACCCTTTTTTTTTTCTTAATATATTGCTATAAAATAATTCGTACTTGAGTTTATTTTTTTTTCTTTTTGTTTTCCCCCTTTTTTGGTCTTTTCGCCTCGCCCTCTTTTGTACTGGTTTTTTAGCCTCTGATTGGGAGTTTGGGACGCTGGGGTATTTTTAGATGATATGTGCTTTTTTTTTAAAAAACGTTATAACCCTTAGTGGCTTATTGTAATGGTGCTGACGGGTATGATAGTAAGAATGTTATTGGGCAGCAGGGCGGGAGAGAGGTAGGAAAAAAAGGTATCTGTATACAAAATTCGATAGAAATTACACCATTGTTTATATACAGCAATGAACTAATATTAATCGTAAATAAGAAGCTTTTCAAAGTTGTAGATAATTAACTTATGTTATTCATTTATTCCCTCAAGCATTTTGGTATACTTATATTCATAGTTGTTACTTATTAATTTGCGAGAATAATAGGTGGTGCTATGCGTATAATTTCAGATAATTTCTATTATGTTTAATTAGCTATGCCGCAAATTATTATTTATTTATACTATTGTAATTATTTCTTTTATTTAGTGTAACATAAGGTAATATACATTTATGTTTTTGAATATATATATATAAAATATACCTTTTTTATTATTAAAATTTTTAGATATATAATTGGGAGGACAATGTATAAAGGATAACAACTTATTGTATTATTATTAATATTATTGAATATAATGTAATTACGTACTATAAGTATTCTATATAAATTTCTCACAAATAGTCTATAGAATGCATAGTAGATAAAAAAATAAGGTTTCAAAGCTTTATAAATTTTCTAAATTTCATTTTATTTATTCCCTTATTATCTACTCATTTTAGGTATCCTAGTTTGTATACATTGATATCAAATCCTTTTTTTTCTCTCTGTTACATATGTACGTATAATATGATATGATGTGAGAAGTTAATGACGTCTTAATGTGGTTTTTCTTTCACTTTTGGGATGGGAGGTTGTTAAAGAATTTAGGTTTGGTAATGGTTCTTGTTAGTCTTTGTTCGTTATTATTCGGGTATCTTATACTTTCCAATTGGAAGCATGAGTGCAATGCTAACATATGTTTTTGTATATTTAAATATATTAGAATTAGTTGGTGGGGCTATCTGCAGTTCTTCTGTTAGGAACAGGTGTTATGATGAAGTTAGACCTTCTTGGTGCCGCCGTGGGCACATCTGTAAGTATATGTTCCGGTTCCAGAGATATATTTTTACCTATGCCGGTTTTTGATTTGTATTTCATGTACACGTAGGTGATTAGAATAGCGATAACTAATGCCATTGTTAAGTATGATAAAGCATAGTGGTGAATGTGGTGATTGTTTATAGGATTTAGAGAATTTGATTCTTGTTCTTCTTGCAGATGGATGGATTTTAAAATTTCATCGACGTCCATGTTGTTTGTGATATTTAAGGGATTTGTTCTTCTGTACGTTTCCATAGAGGGAAGCATCATATTTTCGATTATGTTGGCAATGTTTGTTGTTGGGATGAAATGGGAGTTAAATTTTGATATTTTTACGTTACGTCTGTGCAAAATGAATTCTTTGCTGCGGACATAACAACCTGGGTAGATAAATATTGTTGCTGTTCCCTGCAGGGTTTCTGAACTAATTGAATCTTCACAAACGATATTTATATGGAAAGGTTTTTTAAGGCAGAAAAGCCATGCATTTTGCTGCGATAATTGTGTCATATAGTAGTTCTGTTTTAAAGTCAAAATTTTACATTTTGGTGTAATAGGTTCCTTTTTTATTAAATTCATTTCACACTGAATTTGGTAATTCCTGTCTAATCTTTGATAAAATCTCTTCCATTTTGTTAGGCGATATTAGTGTAGGGTGAAATTTTCCATGTTTGGAATCAGTTAAGAGATCAATTAATTCTGACTGTGTATTTTGATATCTGAATGCCATTAATAAAACAAGAGAGATTAATGATTCTATTTCGATGGATATTTTATTATCCAGTGTTCTATTTTCCATTAACGACGTAGATATTTGTATTGAAATTAGTTTTTTATGCATATTGAGGAATTCCTTTTCAATTGCGACCTTAGTTTTATTGAATATTTGAGCTGTTGCTTCGATTATCGCGGTTTGGCTTTTCATAAGGGAGAGCAGGCAGTTTTGGTTTAAAGTTATGTTGTGAATTTGTTCATCATACAACTTGGCCTCATCTTCATCTAATGTGCCGAAAAGAGCTTTGGGAATGAAGCCTACAGCATAGAATAAAGCTCTTTGTTTCCTACTTTGAGTTACTAGGAGCATATTTGTGTATTCTATACTTGCTATAATAAGGTTTATCTGTAGTAACGTACCGTTACAAGTATGCGCCATTGTTGAATTTCCGTCCAGTTTCTGACAAGTAGCTGTAATTTGTTGCGTGATGAATTTGATGTTCCTGAACTCAGAATTTGAAGTTTTCTAAAGCGTAGTAGGTTACGATTTTCCATTTGTTTGTGTAGAAATTGGCTCTGCCGATTTCCTCGAAATAAATGCCGGCGCTGGCATTTACTTGATTTATTTCTATCCCCGAGCCTGAGATGAATGGGATGCAGATTAGGAAAAATGCCGTTTGCATCATTGTGAGGACCTGGAAGATTATATTGTTTTATTCATTTGCGCTGATTTTTTAGTATGTGAAATTTAGTATTAGTCCGAGACAAGTTTTAAATCATTGTTATGGACTCTTTTATTTTTATTATTTATTTTCACCGTGGAGTTTTCAGGAGAATTGATTTCTACAATCACATATGGACCCTAGTGTCCCTAGTGGTGAGAATTTGTTATCTCTCACTCTGCTTTTAACAAGACTTTGTCTCCAATATTGAAGATTTTCGGGGTAGACTTTTTATCGCACTGGAGTTTGATTTCTCTTTGTTGGCCATGGCTATGTCTTTCGCAATTTTATAGCTGTGTTGTAGACCTTTAACTCGTTTGCATAATTATCGTAATTATAGCAAACGGTCGGCGATGATTTTAGATTGTTGGAGATTTCGGCTGGGAATCCGTACAGGAGTTCGCGGGGAGTATAATTTGTACTCGAGTGAGGTGCGGTATTGTAGACAAATATGGCATATGGAATCCATGTATCCCAGTCTTGAGGATTTTTCGCTTCATAAGATCTGAGGTATTCTGCTAAAGTTCTATGACTTCTCTCCAATGCACCATTTGTTTAAGGGTGATATGGAGTAATTTTGAGCTTTTTGATCTTTAGCAGTTTAGATACCTCGGCGAACATGCCACCTATGAGGTTAGATCCCTGATCTGTGAGGATACTTTCTGGAGTGCCATGTCGACAAACCATTGTTGTCGTGAAGGCTTCCGCTAATGCCTTAGATTCAGTGTTGACTATGGGAATAGCTTCAGAGAATTTGGAAAGGTCGTCTTGAAATGTAAGGATGTATTTATTTCCAGAATGGGAAATTGGGAGAGGTCCTACAACATCTAGGTACACTCTTTCAAAAGGTTTTGAGCTTATGCTTGAGATTTTCATAGGAATCTTAGGATTTCTGGATACTTTGTTTACTTGACAAAGTTTACATTTCCTTCCATATCTTACAACATCGTCTGGCATGCCAGGCCAATAGATTGCTTTTTAATTCTTTTGATTGAACGGGAGACACCTTGATGGCCTCCCGTTGGTAGAGAATGGAAATCTTTCAGAATTTGTTCAATATCACTGCTTTCACTCACTTTATGGAATCTTGATGAAGTTTGATATTTATTTTTTGGTTAACGAAGACCTTGGAAAATATGCTTTTAATAGTTGATAGATTTTGTTGGTCTAATAGAGGGAAGGAGATATTTATTTGACTTAACTGATTTGCTTCTGTATATGAGCAGATTTCAGTTAAAATCTTTTCAATGAGATCAATTTCAATTCAAATTCAATTCAATTTCTTTGAGATTGGCATGGTAGATTGACTTTTGAAATGATTACTGTGGAGTCTTTCTTCTTAAAGAAGTTCAGTTCGTTTTCTAGTAGAGGCGGTTTGTCTGAAAGTTTTAGTTTAGATTTTAAAACTCTTTCAAGTTCTGTATCTTGCATTGGTAAGATGAAAATTTTGTGGTTAGAATTTTTAGTTAAAAGTAATGGGAAATTGGTCTCAGTTATTATCACTGAGGAACTGTTTACTACTGATAAATCTGGATTTGGAGTTGGTGTATCTAAATTCGCCTCAGCTTTGGCTTGATTCCTGGTCACCACATTTACATAGGTGTAGTCATACTAATGGTTTATGGTCAGTTATAATGGTAAACTGTCTACCATAAACGTATGGCCTGAATTGCTCAACTGCGAAAACAATTGCCAAAAGCTCTTTTTCGTTTGTTGAGTAACGAGTCTCTGCACCATTGAAAACTCGACTCACATAGGCGATTGGATGATCTCCTTGATCATCTACTTGGGAAAGAATTGCTCCGATGGCGTAGTCGCTGGCATCGGAGGTGACAAAAAATTCTTTGTCGAAATCCGGACAGGATAAAATTGGTGCTGGTATTAATTTTTTTCTTAATTCGCAAAATGCTTCATCGCAAATTGCATCGAACTTGAAAGGTGTGTCCTTCTTCAAAAGGTTAGTAAGAGGTTTCGCGATTTTAGAAAAATTGGGAATAAAGCGGCGATAATAGCCGACGAAACCAAGGAAGGCTTTGATATCTTTTTCCTTCTTGGGTGTAGGATAAGATTGAACTGATTTAATTTTTGCCGGGTCTGGCTTGACTCCATTTTCAGTAGTGATGTGCCCTAGATACATTATTTCCTTTCTTAGGAAATGGCACTTGTCGGGTTGTAATTTTAAATTGAAATCCCGAAGGCGGCTAAATACATTTGCGAGCCTAATATTATGGTCTTTAAGATTGTATCCATGGACTACAATATCGTCCATGTATACGAAACAGTAAATGCCTTGGAGTCCGGAAAAAACATTATTCATGGCACGTTGGAAGGTTGCTGGTGCACTTTTTAATCCAAATGGCATACGGTTAAACTCGTATTGACCATAAGGAATGCTAAACGCAGTTTTTGCTCTATCCTTCCCGTCCATGCGAATTTGGTGGAATCCGCTGGCGAGGTCTAGCGTCGTGAAATATTTGGACTTACCCAATTGATCTAATATGTCTGTAATATTAGCTAATGGGTAAGCATCGCCAATAGTAATGTCATTTACTCGGCGGAAATCTACAACAACTCGCCATTTTTTGTTCCCATGCTCATCCGACTTTTTGGGAACTAGAAGTAGGGGAGAATTCCACGGACTATTTGAAGGGCTTATTATCTCCGCATCCAACATTTCATTTATTTGCCGAGTAATTTCCTTCCGGCTTGTTTCTGGAAGTCTGTACGGTTTAGTATATATGTGAGGTTTATTTGGGACTATTTCGATTTTGTGCTCGGTTGCATTTGCAAATGTTAGGAAATCCCCTTCTAAGTAGAAGAGATCGTTGAAATCCTTACAAATTTTCCGAATACTCTCGGCTTCTTCCAAATTACAGTGGTCCAATTTAATCAGGGTGTACAGTTTTTTTATTCTGCCCTAATTGGATCTCTGTTGGAATCCGTGGAGATGCAATCGAAGTCGTTAAGGTCATGGCATGCTGGATTCATGTCATGAATTGCCAGTTCGACGTCCTGCTCATTCCTGTTGAGAACTAGGACTTTTGCCATTCCTTGTGATGGGTTGACTATGGTATTAGCTACGAACAACCCTGGCTTTACCTCTTTTTTAAAATATACTGATTCCGTAGTTGACAAAGTTGGAATTTGAATTATGGATTCAGAGCGTGCGGGAATTGTAATAACTTTATTATGTAGTTTGTCCGATTTATTTCGGTTTTCATTGGGTTGGATAATATATTCCGTTTTTTGTAAGATATTTGTGTTGGGGTACTTTTCACGTTTGGTATTTAAATCCCGTGAAGTACTGGGTAACTTGCTTTTATTAGCACTTACATTGTTTGTTTCAGACTTCTTGTCATGGTTATCATATCTAAGATATGTATTTGGATAATCTGAGCGATATTGCTCTATGGTTAGGATGAATGACATTGGTTCACCTCTAAGGAAATGTAATTGTTTTTATAATTGATACGAGCGTTGTATCTGGACAAGAAGTCGTGGCCAATTAGGCCGTCATATGCCAAGACTGAGTTTTCTCCTACTATTTGGAAGTGATGTTCTATTATAAATTTTTCGTTTGATATAGTTGCCATTTTTGCCAGTATTATTCCTTCTGTAGCCGCTGATTCCGTAAATAAAGTATTTATCTTGCAGATTGCATCTTTATAGTAAGTGCTACCTGCTTTCAGTGTATTGAACTTTATGAGGCTAATTTCTGCTCCTGAGTCTACGAGGAACTTTGTTTCTTTATTGCAGCACACATTGGTAGATAGAGAGATAGTAATGGAGTTGGGGTTGATAATAATTGGTATTTTCAGCGTTATGTGCTCATTTATTACTTCTGAAGTATCTATGTAATTTAAATTTGTATGGATGTCGGCTTTTGTTTGAATTTGCGAGGGGCTGCCGACTAATTCCTCTCGCCTTGATTTGTTTTCCGAATGTGTTAAAAATTTTCACGGATTATGTACGTGGTCTTTATGTGTTCTTGCTTCGTTTTGGGGTTGTATTGTTGAAGAAGGGGGAATTTTCCTATAACTAAAATTTGGAATCTGGTTGACGCTGATCTGCTTTTGAGGTGGTGCATTTGTATTGGGAATTTCTGTTCGATTCCTGAAGCTTTGGGGAACCGGATTTGTATTTTCTCTGTAGAAATTCCCATGGTTTGCTATCCTTGCCCTGCATGCTTCTATGGTATGTCCTAATTTGTGACAATACCTGCATGTAGCAGTAGTGCTGTTGAAGGTGCTAGCCTGCTTAGGAGGATTGGTTTTGTTTAGGGTATTCGAAAAATTGTTATTTGGGTTTGGGTTTGTACAAATGTTTTGTGGACAATTTAGGGCTAAGTGACCCTGTGCTCTGCATTTATAGCAAAAGGAGTTTTGTACTTTTGCTGATTGGGCAGTGCGAGAAGAGTTAGCCGCTAATTTTGTTGCCTTTGATTCTAGGCGTAATGCTTGCTCACCAATATATGACGTAATGGGATTTAATGCTCTATTTTTGAGGAGTTTGGCTAGAGTTTGGAGTTGCTCGCTTATTAACCCGTCTTCAGTCGCTCCAATAGCCTGTTTTTCGTTATCCTTTATTAGAGAATTTATTAATATTTTATCCGTCGTATTGGGTGGCTTCAATTAATTGAGCGTGTATTATATTTATCCGTTTTAAGAATTCCTTGACAGGCTCTCCTGTTCTTTGTTTTGTATTTTGGAGTTTTGATTGGAGTACTGATTTTTCTAATTTCTCTTCGAATGTTTGGAGTAATATTTGCTTCAAATCTGATCACCTGCTTGTATCATTGTACTTGAGTACATTGTAGGCATCTCCAAATAGCTTACTTTTGATTATTGAAAACAGGGTTGTTGAGTCGGTATTGGGATAAAGCCTTTCTATGTCATCGCAACATGACACGAATTTATGAAGGTCTTTTGGATCGCCGTTAAAATTTGGTACTAAGGATTTAATTTCCGATAGGGAAATATGTGAAATTTTAATCTCTGTGCTTTCATTGTGAAAGTGTGATGAGGTTATTTGGTGTGTCATGTTGGTGATTAGGGAAACGCGTATCTAGCTGTTCTTGAATATCAATTACAGTTTCTTCATATTCTGCTTCTGTTTTACCGAAAACATCTTCAGTAAAGTATTTATTTTCTAGGTCTTGTGGCGTAGATTGCATTTCGATTGAATTGTTGAGTTCTTCGAATTCAGCCCAATGTTTATTTAGGATACCCAGTTTTTTTCTAGGTATGTTTTACTCACTGTAGGTAAACTATCAGGGTTTGTAATTGAGTTAATTTTTGTATTTAGACTTCTGAAAATACTTTCATTTTGTGGCCCATTTGTTTCCTTATTAGCTTCTGTAAATTGTGATTTGCTTGGAATTCTCCACGAAGCTCTTGGTGATGGTATATGAAGGGGGTTTTGCTTGTTCATCGTACTTTCTGAGATTGATTTCAATCTCTCGGAAAGTATTGCTTTTGTCAGCATGTACCAATCCTCGGTTTTGTCTGAGCACGATTCTTTGAAATAATCGTGGTCGGTCGTGAAGTCTTTATGCTGAACTATTTGTTCTTCTGTTTTCTCGAAGGCGCTCCATATTTCTTTGAGTTGTTGTAATTTACCTTTCACAAAGGTATTGGTACGCTTCACTTTACCGGCTTGGTGATATGGTGATAAGCCCCTAGTATTTGCCTAATTTCCTCGTTTTTTCCTACTTGAGATGAGCATAGCTCATCGAAAGAAACGGTTTTTTCAATCATTGTAGTTTTTTGAAGTAACAGACGGAAAATTTGGTAGAGAAGTGGTATGAGATTTTATAATATTAAGGGTGTCTGTTTTTCGAGTTTCGATTTGGTTGATATGGGAATGGGCTTATAGAAGATGTGACAAAATTGTGATTTCTTTTTTTTTGTTTTAAAAAACACAGCCGAGTAGAAGGCAAATTGTTAACTTTATTAACAGTAATAAGAATGTAGATACTTCAGTGGAATAGAGAAGAGAATGACATTCACAATCTTTTTAAAGGGGAACAAACAAACAAAATGCATTTTTAGTCATAAAATATTATTGTGTATATGTATAAAAGAAAAAAATGTTATGTTTTATCATGTCAGGTTTTGTATCGTGGAGTAAAATTAGATTAAAATTGGGATCTAATCGGTTACGATTGGGATCTAATCGGTTACGATTGGGATCTAATCGGTTACGATTGGGAGCGTTTTATCTACTATAATTTTATATGTAATAGGATAAGTGCGTAAAATAACAAACGATATATTAATAGGGAAATCGGAATTGATTGATTTCTATGGTAGATGATTGCTCTTCCAATCGATATCTTTCTCCTGACCGAAAGGCTTACTAATTCCTATTGCAGGGGATCGATAATCGATTCTTGTTGAAGTCCTCTGGCCAGCAAGCTCACGAGGTCTTGCCGTAGAGGTCGCTTCTAGGAAGAGCAATAAAAAAAATTGTGAAGTATATAATATTGTCAAATAATTTAAAGAAAATTTGAAATATTTCGCACCTCTCGTTTTTGTTTGTTTTTTTTTTGTCTTGTTTTTTTCTCTTTTTACACTGTTAAGATCTCTTTTATATATCTACAAATACGTGTATGTATGCGAAAATATGTTCCGCTCATTTATATAATTTAATTGATATTTAGGAATTTCAAAATTAAATGAAAATAAATTCGTTCTTCTTCTGGTGTTGTTGTTGTGGTAATCCTGTTGATGAGGTGATTTTGATGTTGTTTCAGTGTTGTATAATGGTCGTCCTCTGGGGTCACTGCGCCGTCTCGTTGAGGCAGGGATGAAGCCTCGTAAGGGTCCCACGTTGAGCGCTATGGCGCTCAAACTTATTATTATTTTTGTGTGATTCCTCTAAGTACTTCCTTTTTTTACGAGTACCCGGGTTATTATTATTTTTTTTTGTTATATATATACATAACTTTTGTTTATATAGTTTTTGTTTATCAATTGTGATTGATTGAATTGTTATTTGAAATGGTTTTTATATTATTATTTTTTTTTTGTTAATTTGATTTTTTTTTTAATTAATTGATTTATTGCACTGATATGAGGTACCGCTGCCACCAGTTGTTATGGTTTGACCGTTCATGCTTCCGAGTTTTACGCGAAGAAACGGTCATCTAGTATGTTTCCAAAAAAAAATTCACTTCAAAATATTTCCACAAGGAGTTTCGTTTTAATGGTATTTCCAAGAAGAAGATCAATGTAACAATCGTCCAATAAGAATTTCATTTAATTTATTTTCAAAAAAAATTTCAATTTAACAAGATTCCAAAAAGATTTTCCTTAAAATATGTTCGCAAGGAATTTCACTTTAAAATATTTAATTTATTTTCAAAAAGATTTTCGATTTAATAAGTTTCCAAAAAGATTTTCTTTAAAATATGTTCGCAAGGAATTTCACTTTAAAATATTTAATTTATTTTCAAAAAGATTTTCGATTTAATAAGTTTCCAAAAAGATTTTCTTTAAAATATGTTCGGAAGGAATTTCACTTTAAAATATTTAATTTATTTTCAAAAAGATTTTCGATTTAATAAGTTTCCAAAAAGATTTTCTTTAAAATATGTTCGCAAGGAATTTCACTTTAAAATATTTAATTTATTTTCAAAAAGATTTTCGATTTAATAAGTTTCCAAAAAGACTTTCCATTCAACTGAACTTATTTCCACAAAGAATTTCACTTTAAAAGATTTAATTTACTTCCATAAGGAATTTCATTTCTGCTAACTTAACTCGGCGGTTTCAAAGAACGAACTCCTCGAGGATCGGCGATATTGTGCCCAGGTGCCCATCATAAGCTTCAAAAAAGTTTTTTTTATTCTTTTTATTCCCACGACGTGAGAAATCGTACGTGGGAAAGTACAAAAAGCTTAGACGCAGTGCATATGCATGAAATCCGATATGCACTTGTGTATGGTTGAAGCAATGATTTCAAGTCGTCTGACGGAATATAGTATGTTTGTACATATGTATATCCTTTGAATGGCATGCAGGTAAGTATACATACCGTGTGAACTGAATGTATGACTGATAACAAAATGCAATTTATGCTAAATTGCATTTTGTTTCAGCATGGAAATGCATTTTTAAATGTATTTAAAATTATAAGTGAAATTTTTGTTTTTTTTTAAATCAAATAAATTTTTGGTTTCAGGGTCATTTCGGTAACACGCCAATGTATTGCATAGGGCGGTACAATGGTGTGTTTGCTTTTATGGTTGTGATCCTGGTCATAGGCACCCGGGTCACAACACTTTCAAATCCCTAGTAATTCCATATAGAAATGTCATGGAAAAGTCTGGGAATTCCATGCGAAAATAACAAGGAAATAACATGGAAATCCAATAGATTTCCACGTTCAGTTCCATCTACCAAAACAATCAAAGGCTTGGAATCTCGGCGCAGTTCCCTTCTGCCAAAGAAGCGGAGTTCCGTGCGCAAATAGTACGGATTTCCAGGTAAACTCATCAAAAATGACAAGCAAAACGACCGGAATTCCGTTCGATTTGCTAATTGGGATGTCTGAATGTACCACAGACAGCTGGTTGACGTAATGTTACTTGATGTCATCGACAATTGAAAATATTAGACGGTACGTATGCTTTTGCGCATTTTTGTATTTATTAATCAATTTTAATTGTTTCTAAGTGGATTTTTGATTATTCTCTCTTTTTAGATCAAATGGTGGCGGCCTTTTATGCAGATTGGATTAGACGCCTTGTATAGAAGGCATCTGCTTAGTTCTTTTTAACTAAGAACTGATATACCAGACGCTTGAATTAGATAAGTATTCTATTATTTTTATATAATTTGATTTGAATGATACTTTGTGTCCCCTTTTTTCGTATTTTAGGTAGATTAACCGTCGAGCTGTAGATACATCGGGGTATTAATATGATGCTTGCTGCAATAAAGCTGACAGCAGAACATTCAACGTGGGATTTCTACATATTTGTGATATATGTGTGAGGACTGAACATCCTTCCACCTAAAAAAAAAAAAAAAAAAAATTACAAAGTGTATAACAACTTACTGAGTTTTGCTTGAAGAAGTGGAGGCTGTCTCTTTTTCGCTTCATTTTTAAATCGATTCCACCTGGCAGAGTGATTTTGAAAAATGTTTTTGCTTCACGAATCTCATCCCATGGTACATCTGATGTTTGCAGTAGCTCTATGATGTCAGGGGTAGTCCATAACTGCTTCAGGAAGTCAGCCGGTATTTTGTTTGGAGTTCGAGTTGCACTAGAAGTTTGTACAGCTGACATAATTGGTGTAGTTGCTGGTACCCTTATTGCAGTTGGTATGAAACTTTGCTTTGGGTTCATAGAAGTTGTTTCATTCGGTCTGTCTATCGTTTTAACAGTGCTTTTAGTAGTTGATCTACTTATTTCTGTATGAGGTGTAGTGACTTTCGTATTAAGAGATTTCCTTGTTTCAGTGGGTATTATTTGATGCAAATCCCCATTAGGCCTTAGTTTTCTTGGCACATCTTTAGTTGGTTTGACCTTGTTGTTGCGTTGAGATGGTATGCTTGACTGATATTTGACTGTGGGCACAGTCATGTGGGGGCCTCCTGACAGACCTGCGGGTGATGTGTTTGTCCTTGTCGGGATAGGTTTCGGCTTAGTAGCCTTCCGAATTACAGGATGACTTGAGGTTGGCTCATGTTTGAACCTCAGTACTTCATTGGACATGGGCATCCCTCTTTTAGCCTTTACCGATGGAGATGCCTCTTGTGCCATTATCTTTCACTTTACAGGGATGAATGCACTGGTATTGGCCGAGTAACAACCGATTTCATTCTCCATTCCTTTTTAGGTGTTGGAGGCAGAGGGCTGATAGGTCTGATTGGCTTGAAGGGAGCCAACAGTTCTGGTGGAGTTGGAGATAGGCCACAGAATCCAAGGATTCTGAGTTGAAAATCTCCAGTAACTCATCCATGGTAGAAAAAAATGAAAAATGAAAAAATAAAAAATGTAAACCAACTCAAAAAAAAACCACTGCGCGCACTTGTCAACGTGTGAAAATATTTTTTGCAGTTTTAATGGTTACTGCTCTGACTAGATTATTGTGGCCAATATGAATTTCAATAATTTGACCTAATGTCCATTTTCCAATCGGGATTTGGTCTTCCTTTATCAAAGCGGAAGTTCCGATTTTTAAATTTTCCTTTTCTGTCTGCCATTTTTGTCGTTGGTGTAATGTTTGAAAGTAGTCTCATGACAATTGTTTCCAAAAGTTATGAGAGAGGGATTGGATATATCGCCATCACTTGAGAGGATGTTGTTGTGGGTTAATTGTTGTGATAGATTTCTCTAAGTCTGATTGTAGAATTTGATTTGCTCCTACGAAATTCGTCCTTTGATCTGAGTGGATGTGTGAGCCTGCCTCTCCGTGCAACAAATCGCTTAAGAGCGGCTAGAAAGGCTGGTGTAGATAAGTCAGAGACAAGCTCTATGTATATGGCCTTATTGACCAGGCAAAGGAATAGACATATATATACTTTAGTAGTTTTTGCTCCTCTTAGTGTAGATGTTTTCATATCAAGCGGGTCTGTATAATCTACCCCAGTATGTTGGAAAGGCAAAGATGTACTAGGTCGTGCATTGAATCGAAAACGGTCGACACATTTGTGGATGCGATGTCTAATTGTGTTGCGGGCGTTTAGTAACCAATAATGATTTCTTATAATACTCAAAATTAGTTGGGTGCCTCCGTGTAGAGTATAATGATGTATATGGTCTATACAGATATTGGTTATGTGATGATTGTTGGGAAGGATTACAGGGTGCTGTTGGTCGTAATTCAACTGAGAATTTGTGAGACGACCTGCAACTCGTAACATGTTTTCAGAGTCGAGTTTGGGATTGACGGAGAGAATTCGACTCTTTTTAGTTTTCGCTGTTTCAATTGTACTTTGGAGCCCTCGTTTGTCTGTATTTTCAAATATAGGACTGCTGAGTAAGCATTGTTGGATGCATCACAAAAGCCATGGAGCTCCATATCTGTTGAATTAGGCATGTAGCCTAGCCAACGTGGAATCTGAATGTCTTTGAATTGCATGTAATTGATTTTTAAAATAGTTCCACTCTTTTGATATTTCTGTGGATACAACGTCATCCCAATCGCATTTTGAGAGCCAAAGTTTCTGAATTAAGGTTTTTGCAATGATTATGGATGGAGCCAGCCATCCTAATGGATCGAAGAGAGATGAGACTTCGGATAATATTATTCTCTTTGTATATGTGGTTTTTGGCTCAGAAATGTTAACTTTGAATGAAAAGTAGTCTGTGGTTGGATACCAATGGATGCCAAGAGTTTTTATGGACTCTTGTGCTGAAAATTCTAGGTTTGTTTTCAACTCTCGATGATTTAATTTAAATGTCCCTTTTGCTAAGACTTCAATGGGTTCATGTTGTAGTTGTTGTGCTTCATTCAAAGTATGTGCTTCTGAGACCAAATCATCAACGTACAAGTCTCTCATGATACTTTTAGCTGCTTGCGGATAATTGCTCGCTTCGTCCTTTGCTAATTGCTGTAAAGTTCTGATGGCGAGATAAGGTGCTGGTGTAATTCCAAATGTGACCGCAGTCAGAATATAATCTTTTAATTTTTCATTTGGACTGTCTCTCCAGATTATTCTCTGATAATTTTGGTGTCGTGACGTCATTTGGATCATTCTGTACATTTTCTCTATGCCTGCTGTAAATGCAAACTTGTACAGGCGCCATATTAGTAGGGTAGTCTATAGCGTTGGCTGAATTGTAGGTCGAACTAACAACTGCTCGTATTATGATTTTCCATCTGATGTACGAGCTGATGCATTAAAAACAACCGGGAGGTAATAGAAAGTAGAGTTGTCGTGTGAAGTACTTTTTGTTGGTGGTGAGATAGGCCTCGTGTGGCCAAGATGAACGTATTCATCTATGCACTCCTTGCATAGTTTGTGCATTGTCGGATTGTTGGATAATTTTTTCTCTAGTTGAAAAATTGTTTGACAGTCATGTTTCTGGACTGTCCAAGTTCGGGTGAATCTCTGGTCTTGAAAGGTAAGTTTACTTCATATTTGCCAGAGGGTAATCGTTTAGTTGTCTCTTGATAGAGTCGTTCGCAGAGTTGATCTTCTGGTGATAGGTTTGGTTGGGTGCTACATTCCTCGAGCTCCCAAATTTTTTTTAATTGATCATGCAACGTAGTGTTTATGGTGTTGTGGGTGGATAGCACGGTGGTGAAAGTGTTCTTCGCTTCTGGTACTGCCCCAACCTGAATCCAGCCCAATTCTGTGTTTTGGGCTGTGGGTGTATTGCTAGATCCTCTTCTAATGCCATTTTTAATAATGGCGGCGTAAACTTCTGCTCCAAGAAGAACATCAATTCCTACTGGAATCGAGAAAGTGGGATCTGCTAATGGTGTACCAACTGAAGCACTTTTCATAGAGAAGGTGCAATACTTCTCACCAAGAATGTACCGCTGACAGCGACACAAATACTAAAAGACGGACTGACTAAAAATCAAGATTGACATCGCCCCTTTTTACTAAACCAGTGAATCGAGTCGGTTGATGGTTCTAATGGAAACGGGTCGCTTCGTCAAAAATAAGTTTAAAGAATATTTTAGTTTTTATACAGAGTTGAATTAACCTAAAATTGAAGTTAATAGAAGATTTTTATTAAAGTAAAAAAGTAACTCGTATTTTTACTGGTTCCTCCACAACTGGCGATCCCGTATTCCACAATGGGAGATTGTTAATGTGTCTCCAGTTTGACACTTTAATCGTATTGGTAGGCACCAAGTCTGTGATTTTTTGATCGCGAGCATGTTGCTTGTAATTTTGAACTTGGTATGTAATGACTGAATGATGACAGTTCTCTGCTTTGCGGCTGTATTGGTGGGCGTTGTACCAAGTCCAATTAGTTGATGGGTGGCTGGGAGTCCTTTAAGCTGAAGTCGCTTAAAGGCTCTTTCAGTTAAAATGGAAACTTGAGATCCAGAATCGATCAGTGCTCTAAACAGTATTGTGATTCCAGATGGTGATGTGATATTTATCAAAGCTGTAAAGAGTAGCGCTCTCTTCATATCGGATGTTAAAATGTTTTGAACTTGTTGCTCATTATTTCTATTGGCGGTTGAGTATTGCTTTTTTTCCATATTGGAGTTTTGGGTGAGCAGTTTGGGTGATTTACTTACGAAATTTTTCTCGTAGTGGAGCAGTTTATTGTGATTTCTGTAACAATGATAATATCTTTTTTTGCTTGAACAATTTGATGTTGTATGGTTAGGTGATAAGCAATTTTTACATAAATGCTTATTTGATACAGCTTCGTATCTTTGTTGTGTGGTCAGAGGTCGGAATGTTGGACAGTGAAAATGATATGATCCTCTTCGCAGTGGCTGCAATTTGTTTTAGTAGGTGGGGGCGCTGGATTCTTAGAATTGTTTGAGAGTCTGTACGTTGTTCTAGGTGAGAATGGCTTTCTCTGTGTCATATTTGACCACATATTTTTGTTTCCTATCATTTCTATAGTTCTGAAGCGAGACTCTAGGAATTTTGTGAGTGTCTTTAATTCTGGTAATTCAGTGCTATTATGTAAGCTCTGTTCCCATAGTTGATGAGTGTCTGGGTGCAAATTTTGCACTGTTAAATATATAATTATTGGATCCCAATTATCGGTTATTAAATCAAAATTTTGTAGTGCTAATAAAGCCTCGGTTATGTTATCTAATAGCCTTTTTATGTTGTCAGCACTGTCATGGTTTATGGTTGGGAGAGATAATAATTTTTTTAACTGTACGCTGACGAGGATTCGCTTGTTTGAGTAGCGTTCCTTTAGGAGTTTCCAAGCTGGTTTATAATTTGCGTCGCATATTTCGTAATGCCTGAGCAATTTTTCAGCTTCTGCTATTACATTCGTTTTTAAAAAATATAACTTGTCAACGTCTCTCAGATTATTGTTATAATGTATTACTGAATTCAATAGATCGTGAAATGAGATCCATGTCGAATATTCACCATTGAATATCGGCAGCTTGATTCTAGGAAGTCTTTCGCTATTGCATGACATTGTGCTAGCAGAATTTGTCTGTGTGTAAGGTGGATTGCTAGCAGATGGTGTTGGTGTTAATCTGTCTATGTCTTCTTCCATGCTAGTTGCTTTTCAATGTAGTATTCCTGAACCTCGCTGAACATTTCTTTGGTGAAATATTCTAATTGGAGTCTTCTTTTGTTACTCTTTTTTGTATGGACCTGTGGCGAGTTTGGAATTCCAATATTCGGTGAACGTTTGTATTTGTAATTTGTAATTTTTCTGTCGATTTGTCAGTTTTCTTTTTTCCTTCGCTTTGATGCCTTTTAAACAATTCTTCCATTAAATCTTTGACTTCTTTTTGGAACTGTACCAACTCTGACACAGAGTCAATGATTTCGTCGCCAATGTCAGATGAAATGGATTCGTCATCTTTCGGCATTTTTAATCGAAAAGCTTGAATTATGTGATATTAAGCAATATATTCCAATTTTATATTTGCCTGACTGAGTTATCCGGCTCGAAGGACCAATGTGAGATCTAGTCTCGTTCTTGAGGGAGGATAACTCAGTTTTTTTTATTTCAAATATAAAATTTTATTCAATAATTCAATTTGTCTTGCTTAACCTAGTATCACAATTCAGTTCATTTAAGAGAAAAATTCAAAATTAAAACTAACCTACAAACTAGTATATTTCAAAACTTCAAGAATAAAAAGAAAAGGAAATAAACAGCTAAAAAAATTCAAATGAGGTGATGCGCCTTCTCACTTGTTATTCACTCTGAAAAAGAAGAAGAAGAGAATCCGAACAACTGTCATCAAATTATATTTCAATATATAGTAATTGATAAAAAATTCCTTTGCTGGTGCGTGAGGGCACACGGAATTAAAAAGATTCTTTGGAAAATTCAGACACTCAGGTTATCCCTGATCAGAATTATCTTCTGTGGTGATGCGTGAAGGCACACGGAAGTAAAACGATTCTATAGAAAATGCAGACACTCAGGTTATCCCTGATCAGAATTATCTTCTGTAGTGATGCTCAGGTTATCCTTGATCAGAATTATCTTCTGTATGATAGGATGCTCAGGTTATCCCTGATCAGAATTATCTTCTGTATGATAGGATGCTCAGGTTATCCCTGATCAGAATTATCTTCTGTATGGTAGGATGCTCAGGTTATCCATCATCAGAATTATCTTCTGTGTGATAGGATGGGAAATTCAGGTTATCCCTGACCAGAATTATCTTCTGTGGAAAATGTAGGAACAACGATCCTTTAGTTCTCAGATTAGCTCTGATACAGATCAACTCTGCCAAAACAATGGTGCCATCTACTGAAATTCATCGGCTTTATATAGCCGCTGTAACCAGTTACGTCTTCTCGCCTCTAGGTGTTGCCCTATCATCGATTGATGTAATGTCTGAATGTACCACAGACAGCTGGTTGACGTAATGTCTCTTGATGTCATCGACAATTGAAAATATTATACGGTACGTATGCTTTTGTATATTTTTGTATTTATTAGTCAATTTTAATTGTTTCTAAGTGCCTCGCTTTTGGCTAACATCAGACAGTGCTATCTTCTCTGTGAGTAACGGATCCTGCTATTCTGTCAGCTCAGAGGTGGGTAAAGTGGAGGTGTTGGCCTTGGGGTCAGCTACTTCCACGTAGTGCGAGGTGGTAACCGCTGTTCGGTGGGCTTGACACTGATTAGTGGGCTAAAAGCTGATCCCAGCCCAAGCCAAGGTGGAACAGCGTACGTCGAGGGCTGCATGGCTGAGGGGGTGCTCAGTCGATAGCATGCGAACTCTGGACACCAGGAGACCTCCAGTTTTACTTAGCCTTCCTGCGGTAATGCGGATCTCTGCCGTGGGTGACAGTTTTTCTCCGCTACTCGTGGGACCAAAAATGAATAATCTTTTGGACGATGGTAGATCCACTTCTAGTAAGCGTGTTGAGAATCCACGAATGCCTCAGGAATCAGGTAATTTTATCCCTGAGATCTCGGCATCCATGGAAAATCTCCTCCTGCAGGGGAGCTCGGCTGATGAGGACGGGGTGACTCCTATGGAGATCACTCATGCTCCTCAAACGGCAGAGTTCGGGCGGGCTAGCTGAGAATGTAACCTAAGAGATGAAAGACGCTGATGGCGGCAATTGAAGCGGGACCTCCCGATGCAGGAGAGTAGGCAGAGCTGAGAGGAAGACAAGGAGAAGAGCTAAGGAGATGGCCAATGCCGTCCCTGGGCCTTCTCCTTGTCTCTCTTCGCATATGGTCAGTGGTCCGGCTGGGCAGGCAGGGGAAAGTGGCAGTGAGCCTCCTAGCGTCGGTAAGCTGAGCACTGCGAAGAAGCATAGATCTGGTGCGGAAAAAAGGAGAAGGAAGAGGGAGAAGGCAGGAGAGAGCTCCTGTCATGGTCTTGACCCTTCTACCCAGCCTCCCACCGATATTTCGGCTAGCGTTGCTAGTGATGTGGGTGTAACGACCCTGTCAGCCTGGGTCTACCGTGCCTGAGCACACGGGGGGACGTAAAGCGGCCGGCTTTTCGCAGGCTGCTAAGCTGGCTCTTCGTGCGGTCGTGTGCGCGAGCGACCCAGAGACTCCTCTAACCGACAGCCAGATTACTGCCTTTCAGGGCGGTATATGGGAAGATCGGCAGGCAATCAGCTGTAGCACCAGTTTTCGGCAAATTCTCTATTCGCGATCTGATCAATTGTGAGGACGAGAGTTCGCTAAACTGGCTGAGGCGGGCGGTTGATGACCTGAAGGAGATTGATGGAACTCGTTTCGTCTTAAAGCGGGCCAGTGAAGTCGATCCTCTCATCCGCATGAGGGTTTGGATGCCTGATAATACCGGCCACAGTCGGGATGTCGGGGAAATCTTCAGGCGGCTCGAGATCCAAAACCCGGCTCTCAGCACAAGGAAGTGGAAAGTCTTTCTCATTACGGAGGGCTCCAAGAGCCCGAAATGGGAAAAGGGGACCTTATTGATCCTGGGGATTGACAAAAAGGCTGCTGAGGTGCTCTCGATGTGGGCGCATCTTCACCTGGGCAAGGATAAATTCTCCTTGCTCACGAAGATGAAGGGCGTAGGAAAGTAATCCACATGACTGGATCTCTCTTCACCCAGATTAATCTGCAGCACAGTAAGGCGGCGTCTGCTTTGTTAGGACGTAGCCTGGCTGACTTCCGTACAAAACAACAACAACAAATAGTGGTGCTTGTGCAGGAGCCTTGGGTCTGCAAGGACCGTATCCGCGGTCTAACGGAGGCGCAAGTCAGGCAAATCCTGTATGACACCACGTGGTCTACCCCTAGAGCTTGAAAAGACGTTGCGGTGACCTTACTGCCTCATTTGTGCGATAAGGACACTACATCGATCATGCTCTCCTTTAAGATGGATGGACTCAGTAGGGAACTCCTTATTGTCTCAGCATATTTGCCGTATGACTTCGCTGCTCCCCCTCCTACTGAGGGAGTCAGGCCATCGGTGGAGTTTGCGAGGTCTAATAGGCTTGGAGTCATGGTTGGTTGTGATGCCAATGCTCATCACATTGTCTGGGGGAGCTCGGACACAAACCATCGGGGTGAGCAACTGCTGGAGTTTATTACTTCAGCGGACCTGGTTCTGCTGAATCAGGGCAACGAACCAACCTTTGCTACCAGCCGAAGACAAGAAGCCATTGATGTGACTTTAGCTTCCTTTGACGCTTTTCTTCTGTTTTCCGGCTGGAGGGTTTCGCGAGAGGAGGCTCTCTCTGATCACCGCTACATTGAGTTCTGTATGGGTGCTGACCCCACTACCATACAGGAATCCGAAGAGGACTTATTGGGGGAGATACCACAGGGAACTAGTTTCCACGCTCGACTCTCCGGCTGAGAGCATCAGAAGTGTGGCCGCCTTGGAAAAGGCATGGACATTGGAAGGAAACCTACGCCGTGGTGGAACGGCAGTCTTAGTGTACTCCATAAGGCTTCCAGAAGGCTCTTCAATAATGCCAGGAGGTCTAGCTCGGAGGGAGATTGGCGGGCCTACCGCGTGCCTCAGAGTAATTACAAGAGGCTTGTCAGGAAATCAAAAAGACAGGCC